>JAECUM010034124.1:0-34433 GCA_016617855.1 Megalonaias nervosa
TTTACGCTGTGGACTCGAACACTGCATGCCAGACTCGTTAAATAAATTCCGAACGAAAGGAGATATGACTTTCAGAAACGAATGTCACGTTTGATAAATTTCTTGTCCAACCTCCGCCCAAAGGGTTATACCCGATGCAATATTCATGACAGTATGACACGAGATCATTTAAACCCTGTTTCCGATAGGCGAACAAATTTGGTGTATTCGACTGTTTTCGTTCATCCTGCATTAAATACTCAAGTGGTGGAATCGGATAATGTAATAAAATGAGGTTTCAGATATCATTCATAGAAACAGTAAGCACCATAGAATGTGAATGAGTGCTGTTAGAACAAAGTAGCCTCGTTAAATGGATTTTGTATACTGTCAAATTTACGGGCGTATACGGATGAACATTCCAATTACGAAAATCACATCATCGAATAAACAGGTAAATCCGAATAGACAGCTGATTGTTATTAGCTAAATGTTGTCACGCGGTGTGTAGTTATATTCAGGAAACAGAGGTTTTGAAACTGGCAATTTCCGCGAAATAGGCAAACTCTAAAAGGATGTATATAACGTAACCATTCTGAGTCTAATATTCTATTTTGTAACGTAGTCGATGCTTTCTATGATAGACATTCTAAATATATCCATACACATTTGTGTGCACGACATTATTGCTTGCGCTTTCTAAACTCAATTATTTACTTTTCTCCGTATGAGACCAGGCTGCATAGTTTGGTTGTGTGTTTCAATATTTGTATATACTTGTGCCTTGCTTTTAGTGTTTTGGTTTTTATTATTAATTTCTTATAAATACAAACATGAGTATAAAATTGACTGCAGTTGAAACTTTGGACCTTTTCCCCCGTGTTGCATCAATATAGAATAAATAATGGATATAAAGAAAGAAACAAAAACAGTAAATTCAGATCTTCATTCAATCGAAATAAATCTTTTGAAGAAGGAATTACTACTTGCCAAACGTGAGCTCGCTGAATATACTAGAACTTTGACGTCTCTTACTGTAATTAGAAAGGCAGTGAAACATGGTGAGATCAAGTGGATTTCCTTGACTGGGATGGACAGTTGAAATATATACAGTATGAACGTATTATTTCACTGAATGAAAAGAAGGAAAGAAAAACATAACAGACAAAATAAACTTTTGCTTGTTGTGTGCTTATTCGTTTGTTCTCTTGTTTAAGTGTGGCGGTTGACCACTCAACTTCTTCCCCGGATTTAGACCTGTAATAACATTATCTTCGTGGACGTATTTCGTCATGTCCAGTGTGTGTGTGTGTGTGTGTGTGTGTGTGTATCTATATATATATATATATATATATATATATATATATATATATATATCAGTCGATATCTTTGATCAAGATATTCTAAACATAAGTATTGAAATATGTGGTTCATATACACAAGGGAAATTTGTATGCATATGCAAGTATTTGTCTGTTGTAATTTTTATTGGATATATTGTAATCCATTTCTCTTCAATCCGCTATTCGAGTGTTTCCTTTAATTCCGTATTTCGGGAGTTTTATGTAGAAATGAAGAAATCCCTAATGAAGGTCAGAAGGCTTGTATATGTCATCGTACTAACTGAAGTAAGAATTTATCTGATATATAGCCTGTTTGCCATAGAACGTCTAAGTCATAAAACCGAAACATGAATACAAATTAAAGAATAAATCTGGAAGCTGTATATTCTTTCTGATAGAAGTATAAACAAAGGTATGTTCATTTAATCTTTGAAATAATTTTAGTTAAATTTTTGTTCCTTGCTGGCAATACTTTTTAAAGCATCTGTCACAATTGGTCGTATGTATAGATGGTGTAGTTCAGGAATGGTTCATGGGAGATCTCGAGAGTCTCTAGCATTTGTTGGTCCCACTCTGTGCTACTTTTTCTTCTACGATGAAAGCTAGAAAAGAAACAACACGGCTGTAAATAGTTGCCATTTTGAACCGCCTTCAAGCCCGTTGCTCTTCTTATGTCATGATAACCTTATTTAAAGGACACAGCTCCCATGAGGAGTCATCACTAAATTGTATCGGAAACGGAAAACTGAAGCAATGCAAACTGAATAATTTATCCTTGTCTTTTCGTTTTTGTCTTCGTTGAAATCTTCCAGGAATATCTGTTATTTAAGTGCTGGTAGAAACATCATTGCATGTTATTTTCAAGTCTATATTTCATTCTCTTCCTCGCCCGTAACCGGATTGTCGTCAGCCAAAACGTTACCATCTTGGGAAGAATCTGAGTCTGAGTCTCTTTTAGAGAGTCGAAGTAATTCAATTCGCATCGGGAAGGGGAGAAGGTGATCCGATTGCACTGATCTCAGTCTCATACTCAAAACCTCCTCAACCTTTTCCATTGAATTCTACAGAAAAATTCATATATATTAATGACCATTTTGAACTCCCCTCACGTTCCTTGGCTGTTATAAAGTTATAATAACTTCATGACGTTAAATGTCTAGATGAGGTGGCATTACTAGCAGTAAATTAGCAATAGATTTCGATTATTGGAACGGAATGTTTTCTTTAATTGTTTACAAAGTTGAATGAATAACATTAAAATTAAAATAGCAGGTCTCTAAGGCGAAACCTTTCTGATCTGGTCTATACGACATAACCTACTGAAGCAAGGAACATGACTCATGTTAGAAAATGTACCTGAAATAGTAAATGAGAAAGAGTCAATAAAAAACATCTGATCACAAAATATAAGTGGAAGCAAGAAATCTGTAGTAAATAGCGCTGATGCTGTCGGAAACGGGACAGGGAGATCAGTCGAGACACCAAAGCCTGAAACAAATTGCAGATGTGGCAATGAGAACTCTTTCGGACGAAATAAAAGATGTCCAGCAATGCAAACAAATTATAATAAATATCATAACGTTGGATATTTTCGGGGATTTTACTAAACAAAAGTAACTAAAGATATATTAAGTAAAGAACCAAAGAAAAGAACTGGAAAGACTAGCAAGTTCAGGAGCAGAGTATATACATTGTACATCACAAAAGTGATAAAAAAGATGTGCCCACATAGAGTCAGATAAAAAATGTGAAAGTGAAAGACATTTCGCTGCAGAAGTTCGTGTTAAACCATGGGCGAACACAACCACAAAGTACATTGTAATTGTGGGCACAGGGTAGCCCTATGTAGGAATGGAGGTAACAGAAACATCTTCGAAATATATTTTTTGAAAACTGACTGATGGTGATATCCAACTCCATATGGATAAAATAAGAAAATCGCATGTTATTACCTTTTAGTGTGGTAGGAAAGTATGATAAAATTTTAATGAGCTGTATAATTACAAACAAGTGATGTTTGGCTTCACTTTAGAGACAGAGACGTATCTGCAAAATTTCCCAACACGTAGTGCAGGACTTTGCGCAGGGACCTGTAACTTTTCTCGTGATATAATTCCATACGAATCACATTAATAAGATACTGATGAAAAGTAAAACTGAATCTCTGTCAAAATATGAGAGAGAGAGAGAGAGAGAGAGAGAGAGAGAGAGAGAGAGAGAGAGAGGAAGGAGTGAGAAGGAGAGATTGAGAGACAACTAAGATTTGTTTCTTAAATGATGCCATCTAATGGATATAACTAAGTGACGTCACACAAATAATTTGGAATTCGAAATTTCTAATAGTATAATTGGAGTTAGATACGAAACTTTGATGATATTATTAATAATTATATAGCCTATGCAAAACTGTATGTGATAAGTGCAGATGCTTGAGAGATATGCTAAATTTGTCACTGCTCACTAAACGTTTGCTGTTTTGGATTCTAATGGCAATGTATAGAGCAACAAAGATGGTCATTGTACAAACAGTTAATAGGGCCAGAGGTTATCTATTTATTACCTATTCAGGTCTTTGAATCTGCAGTCTATTTCCAGACATTGCATATTGGCAAGTAATCATACGCTTTCTAATGTAGACTTCCAGACAGAAAAAGATGGAATATGATACGTAATCTTGACGATAATTTGGGTGTAATGTTTATGAACAGGTATATATACTTGCACATATAATTGTTTTGTTGAAATGGCAATATTTACCATATATATCTTAGTATGCATACGTTAATAGATGTATGTAAACAATGTATTTTCTTTTCGTATTTTCCTCTCTTTCTTTTATTAGCTTTTATTTTTTGTTTTACAATAAGAGAAGAGAATTGTATCAATTTGCCAATATTGTTTGTCGTTTTGAAAAGTGACTGACATAATGTTCCAATATGTAATGTATTACAGATATTTGCAATATTTTTCATCTCAATTAAACGAGTCTCCGCCTCTAATACATAAACCCGAAACAAATTCGAAACTGTTTAGGTTGCCATTCCAAAAGATTGAATCAATTCGAATTCCAATTTTCCACGAAATTATTTGTAGGAGTGTATCCCCAAAATTGCCCATTCTCTGAATATTTCCATCACTCATGGTATCATTGACAGATGTTATAACGACTTATTTCTCATCCTATTAACTTTGGTTTTTGTAGCAGAACGTTACTAAAGATTCGTGGGATTTGAACAAATTTAGTGTGAAACTTTAGATTAATAAGACTTTGAAAAAGTCTTATTTTGAGTGTTCCAGTTCACGATTTACAGTTGTTATGGGCACTAACTCTCCATCCAGCTGATTTTCTATTGTGCATAACATCGTAACCAAGGAATGCGGATTTCAACCTAATATGATAATTTGGATGTTAAGGACACAATAAATGAGTTTCATTTCCAGTCTTGAATAATATGATTTTAATTCTAGTTCAAAAATAATGGAAAATAACGTTTTAATTCCAGGTACAGATCACCGACTATCACGTCAACACATACATATGTTGGATAGATATATTAAATAGCCTCTAAGCTACACAAAAAGAAGAAAATATTATTTAAAATATCTTGCATCAGGTTTTATATTTCAACGTTTAAACCAACAATATTTGAGACACAACAACATTAATAAGTGTGAATGCGCTTTATTGCATAATACATTTCATGGAAATTAAAGAAATGGGTTAAATATAAAATTAATACATTGTTAAAACATATAGAATAAATATCAATATTAGATAGGTACAATACTTTGAGGACAGAAAACAAATGGAATCTCATGGTGAAAGGAGATTTGGCGAGTCAATATTAAGTGTATATCATAAAGTAATCCCATTATTAATTTCAATCTCATATTAATTTGCACGATTGTTCAAATAAAATTCTACACATTCTCTACTATACGGGTTGAAAATCTGATAGCCGGTATCACTATGAGGACATTGTGCTTGCAAGGTTACACGGCCCTGATGGCAGACGACGTAAAATGGGGACCATTCTTTTCCAATCCAGGGATTCTTCCCATCAGGCATTTCGCTACAACTGGGATATCGCACGTGACATGGAACGCAACTGGCACTTCTGCACTGGTTAGACTCATATTCACCTATAAATTAAAGGTGTGACAGGTGTTTAGAAATATAAACTAATACATACATTGTTTAAATATTGTTTTGACGCAAAGATAAATATAGAAAAGTGTTAACTTGTACATGTGTAGTCTTTTCTAGCAATTGTATTTGCAGATCTCGATAAGAGATTCAGTGCTAAACATTTTTCAAATTAGAAAAGTTTTTTTAGTTGTTGTTGTGGAAAGTCGGATGGAACGAGTGAGAAGTGTTGGTGGTGAATGTGTGCTTGAGATAGAGAAGAATTTTGTATCCAGAATCTTATCGTTTGGAATCTTATCTTTAAAATGAACCAGATATTGTTATGAACTGATATGAATTCAACATAGAAAAGAGAAAACCTTTGGCTATTCCAATTCGCAGAATATACAATATTATTAAGAATGAAACTTACGTATACGCTTTTGACTTAAAGCATTAATTTGGGATGAGTAAAACTGGGATGATAATTGCAAGTCATGATGAACTTACATTCTATTCAGCCATTACCTCTAGCAATGCACAAAATGCCTTTCCTTTTGTGTATGCATACATTAAGTCCTACTGCAATCTCGTCACCAAAACATTAAAGGTACCCACCACCATTATTGTAATAATATTAATAGTCATCTCCAAAGAAATTGAAATTTCTTTTATGATTTTAATGAACATGTTGAAGATATTAACAGGTTGTCATGGTTTCTTTAATTTGTGGATTGATATTTTTCTACAAATGAGTTTGTAAGTTTTCGAATTGTGATTAAAGTCTCCATTGCTTTAAAAAATACTTACAGGGATCTTTGGGCTCAGGACGGTTTTCACACTTAACATGTTGATAGTTAAGGCATTTTCCTGATGTAACGTCATACAAAAGCGGATATGGACACTCGCGCTCTTGCATGATAAGTGATCCATTTTCGACTTTTGTGCACTCCAGATATTTGGCACAGCTTCCATGGTGACTTACATAGTCGCCAATTTTACATGTAGGTGTTAATCCCAACTTTTTGTCACTTTCTTTCTGCTCGGTACCAAGCTCTGTGCCTGTTGAAGAAGAAGAAGTTATGTTTGTGAGAAAGACTCATCATATATGTGTGCGGAGCAATAAAATATTTGTCTCAGACTCTCGTCTTCATTTGGGAATATACTTTTGTAATACCAAATAAATTACCTCCAATAATTTTTTTATGCCAAAGAATCAGAACTGAAAATATGAGAAATACTAAAATGAGCGATTGTTATATATATATATATATATATATATATATATATATATATATATATATATGAAATATTTGTGCTGAAGATGAAAACGATAATGAAGCATTTATACAGGTGCTGAATAATTTTCATATTGTCATATTGTAACAAAAGGTTTTTCGGCAGATTGTTTATGTTGTTAATAATTTAGTATCTATGGAAAGAAATATCAATATAATTGATATGACTCTTGTGCGATACACACACGTACATACGTTTCTTCCAAGAAAATGAGGTCTTATGGAATAACTGATAACTTACATATATTAGGAATGGATCCCTTGGAAACACACACCTTTCCCTTGACATCAGCCACCTTTCCATCTGGACATGTATACTTCATAGCAGTGTCTCCCACACACAGGTAAAACACGGAACAGTCTTTGGGATCTCCTCTCCATTCCAGAAAGAGACTGTTCTTACAGAGATTGTCTGCAAGAGCAACGTCGAGGAAAGCAATGAAGAGCATCCGTTTCATAATAGCCATATTTGGCTTACTTTCCTGTTGTTTAAAACTGATAACTGGACAAGACTTTTCTTTCTTTGCCTGATGTCTAGAGTTCTGTGGTTCAAAACTTATGCCTTGTATCAGGCTTTCTCGTAATTTATATAGTGCCAGGAGCGTGATGATTTTGCAATCGTCCCACCCTGTTCCTGATTAATTTCACCCACCAGCATACCAGTGATTCATTTGAGGACAGAGTGATGGGGAAAATTGTTCTAATATCTTTACCTTTAAAAGCTTTGATTTATCACAGCGGATGAAACTTGTATAGAATGCATATAATATTAATAGTTTTGAATTGTAACTATCTTGCAGTTATGAAAAGAAAAGATATTTTGCACGAATGAAAGGTGCGGAAGGCATACTCGATTCTTATCTTCTACTAGTAATTATTCTTTCCACTTGCACACCTTCGGAGTCAGAAGTTGAATTAAGCAAGTGATAGACATACCTACGTGGTCCTAGCCTACCTAGCATTTGGAGATTTTTAATACGTCAGGTTGTGAAACTACATGGTGGAGGTCATCCAAGGTGTGTTTGAACCCACTAGATATGCTTCTGTTGGGGAGGAAATAATAAACAGCACTTTCCCTCATACAGGTCAGTATCTGGGGCGGAAAGTGACGAATCAAATCTACTGCAATGTTTTAATGACTTGCATTTTATGCGATGAATATCAGTCAAGACACGTTTAGAAGGTAATACAAAGACAAAATCTTCACCTTTACTGCAAAGTAGCTTATTTCGTCTTTATTCGCCCCCCTCCCCTTGACACACACACACACACACACACACACACACACACACACACACACACACACACACACACTCTCTCTCTCTCTCTCTCACACACACACACACACACACACACACACACACACACACAGAAACACGTATATAACATTATATAATACATATTATTGCTACTGTGTGATTGTTTCTTCCTGGAATGATTTCAACACCATGAAAAACATCACAAGGAGATGAATTTGATTCTAAAGTGAAATTTCAATGCGCAATAATTTATTAGTTTTAAATTTTACTTGTCATTAGTATTGGTTTTCATAGTTCAGCATACGGGTGACAGTATAATAGAAATATTACCGAATTTATCTCATCCCTGAAGCGCAGACGTCAGAAATGATATTAAGTGTTAGAAATAATAATATTGGAAATTATATTAAGGGTATTAAAAAGAGGTAAGTAATTATATTCTCTTGATATTATTTATATTTCATGACCTTTATTTTCTCTCCGGAATTATTACAATATATCATTGACCTGATTGAATATAATTCTAAACTGAGGTCGTACGAAAATAGCTACAGCTGAAGCAAATAGATACATGTATAAAAACATATATATATATATATATATATATATATATATATATATATATATATATATATATATATATATATATATATATATATATATATATATATATTCATGCTTTGACTTAAAAACATTACAAAGAAAAATATATTGGCAGGGAATTTCTATCAACAAAATTCGTTGTTAAAGCTATTATTTACGCTGTGGACTCGAACACTGCATGCCAGACTCGTTAAATAAATTCCGAACGAAAGGAGATATGACTTTCAGAAACGAATGTCACGTTTGATAAATTTCTTGTCCAACCTCCGCCCAAAGGGTTATACCCGATGCAATATTCATGACAGTATGACACGAGATCATTTAAACCCTGTTTCCGATAGGCGAACAAATTTGGTGTATTCGACTGTTTTCGTTCATCCTGCATTAAATACTCAAGTGGTGGAATCGGATAATGTAATAAAATGAGGTTTCAGATATCATTCATAGAAACAGTAAGCACCATAGAATGTGAATGAGTGCTGTTAGAACAAAGTAGCCTCGTTAAATGGATTTTGTATACTGTCAAATTTACGGGCGTATACGGATGAACATTCCAATTACGAAAATCACATCATCGAATAAACAGGTAAATCCGAATAGACAGCTGATTGTTATTAGCTAAATGTTGTCACGCGGTGTGTAGTTATATTCAGGAAATAGAGGTTTTGAAACTGGCAATTTCCGCGAAATAGGCAAACTCTAAAAGGATGTATATAACGTAACAATTCTGAGTCTAATATTCTATTTTGTAACGTAGTCGATGCTTTCTATGATAGACATTCTAAATATATCCATACACATTTGTGTGCACGACATTATTGCTTGCGCTTTCTAAACTCAATTATTTACTTTTCTCCGTATGAGACCAGGCTGCATAGTTTGGTTGTGTGTTTCAATATTTGTATATACTTGTGCCTTGCTTTTATTGTTTTGGTTTTTATTATTAATTTCTTATAAATACAAACATGAGTATAAAATTGACTGCAGTTGAAACTTTGGACCTTTTTCCCCGTGTTGCATCAATATAGAATAAATAATGGATATAAAGAAAGAAACAAAAACAGTAAATTCAGATCTTCATTCAATCGAAATAAATCTTTTGAAGAAGGAATTACTACTTGCCAAACGTGAGCTCGCTGAATATACTAGAACTTTGACGTCTCTTACTGTAATTAGAAAGGCAGTGAAACATGGTGAGATCAAGTGGATTTCCTTGACTGGGATGGACAGTTGAAATATATACAGTATGAACGTATTATTTCACTGAATGAAAAGAAGGAAAGAAAAACATAACAGACAAAATAAACTTTTGCTTGTTGTGTGCTTATTCGATTGTTCTCTTGTTTAAGTGTGGGGGTTGACCACTCAACTTCTTCCCCGGATTTAGACCTGTAAAAACACTATCTTCGTGGACGTATTTCATCATGTCAAGTGTGTGTGTGTATATATATATATATATATATATATATATATATATATATATATATATATATATATATATATATATATATATATGTCAGTCGATATCTTTGATCAAGATATTCTAAACATAAGTATTGAAATATGTGGTTCATATACACAAGGGAAATTTGTATGCATATGCAAGTATTTGTCTGTTGTAAGTTTTATTGGATATATTGTAATCCATTTCTCTTCAATCCGCTATTCGAGTGTTTCCTTTAATTCCGTATTTCGGGAGTTTTATGTAGAAATGAAGAAATCCCTAATGAAGGTCAGAAGGCTTGTATATGTCATCGTACTAACTGAAGTAAGAATTTATCTGATATATAGCCTGTTTGCCATAGAACGTCTAAGTCATAAAACCGAAACATGAATACAAATTAAAGAATAAATCTGGAAGCTGTATATTCTTTCTGATAGAAGTATAAACAAAGGTATGTTCATTTAATCTTTGAAATAATTTTAGTTAAATTTTTGTTCCTTGCTGGCAATACTTTTTAAAGCATCTGTCACAATTGGTCGTATGTATAGATGGTGTAGTTCAGGAATGGTTCATGGGAGATCTCGAGAGTCTCTAGCATTTGTTGGTCCCACTCTGTGCTACTTTTTCTTCTACGATGAAAGCTAGAAAAGAAACAACACGGCTGTAAATAGTTGCCATTTTGAACCGCCTTCAAGCCCGTTGCTCTTCTTATGTCATGATAACCTTATTTAAAGGACACAGCTCCCATGAGGAGTCATCACTAAATTGTATCGGAAACGGAAAACTGAAGCAATGCAAACTGAATAATTTATCCTTGTCTTTTCGTTTTTGTCTTCGTTGAAATCTTCCAGGAATATCTGTTATTTAAGTGCTGGTAGAAACATCATTGCATGTTATTTTCAAGTCTATATTTCATTCTCTTCCTCGCCCGTAACCGGATTGTCGTCAGCCAAAACGTTACCATCTTGGGAAGAATCTGAGTCTGAGTCTCTTTTAGAGAGTCGAAGTAATTCAATTCGCATCGGGAAGGGGAGAAGGTGATCCGATTGCACTGATCTCAGTCTCATACTCAAAACCTCCTCAACCTTTTCCATTGAATTCTACAGAAAAATTCATATATATTAATGACCATTTTGAACTCCCCTCACGTTCCTTGGCTGTTATAAAGTTATAATAACTTCATGACGTTAAATGTCTAGATGAGGTGGCATTACTAGCAGTAAATTAGCAATAGATTTCGATTATTGGAACGGAATGTTTTCTTTAATTGTTTACAAAGTTGAATGAATAACATTAAAATTAAAATAGCAGGTCTCTAAGGCGAAACCTTTCTGATCTGGTCTATACGACATAACCTACTGAAGCAAGGAACATGACTCATGTTAGAAAATGTACCTGAAATAGTAAATGAGAAAGAGTCAATAAAAAACATCTGATCACAAAATATAAGTGGAAGCAAGAAATCTGTAGTAAATAGCGCTGATGCTGTCGGAAACGGGACAGGGAGATCAGTCGAGACACCAAAGCCTGAAACAAATTGCAGATGTGGCAATGAGAACTCTTTCGGACGAAATAAAAGATGTCCAGCAATGCAAACAAATTATAATAAATATCATAACGTTGGATATTTTCGGGGATTTTACTAAACAAAAGTAACTAAAGATATATTAAGTAAAGAACCAAAGAAAAGAACTGGAAAGACTAGCAAGTTCAGGAGCAGAGTATATACATTGTACATCACAAAAGTGATAAAAAAGATGTGCCCACATAGAGTCAGATAAAAAATGTGAAAGTGAAAGACATTTCGCTGCAGAAGTTCGTGTTAAACCATGGGCGAACACAACCACAAAGTACATTGTAATTGTGGGCACAGGGTAGCCCTATGTAGGAATGGAGGTAACAGAAACATCTTCGAAATATATTTTTTGAAAACTGACTGATGGTGATATCCAACTCCATATGGATAAAATAAGAAAATCGCATGTTATTACCTTTTAGTGTGGTAGGAAAGTATGATAAAATTTTAATGAGCTGTATAATTACAAACAAGTGATGTTTGGCTTCACTTTAGAGACAGAGACGTATCTGCAAAATTTCCCAACACGTAGTGCAGGACTTTGCGCAGGGACCTGTAACTTTTCTCGTGATATAATTCCATACGAATCACATTAATAAGATACTGATGAAAAGTAAAACTGAATCTCTGTCAAAATATGAGAGAGAGAGAGAGAGAGAGAGAGAGAGAGAGAGAGAGAGAGAGAGAGGAAGGAGTGAGAAGGAGAGATTGAGAGACAACTAAGATTTGTTTCTTAAATGATGCCATCTAATGGATATAACTAAGTGACGTCACACAAATAATTTGGAATTCGAAAATTCTAATAGTATAATTGGAGTTAGATACGAAACTTTGATGATATTATTAATAATTATATAGCCTATGCAAAACTGTATGTGATAAGTGTAGATGCTTGAGAGATATGCTAAATTTGTCACTGCTCACTAAACGTTTGCTGTTTTGGATTCTAATGGCAATGTATAGAGCAACAAAGATGGTCATTGTACAAACAGTTAATAGGGCCAGAGGTTATCTATTTATTACCTATTCAGGTCTTTGAATTTGCAGTCTATTTCCAGACATTGCATATTGGCAAGTAATCATACGCTTTCTAATGTAGACTTCCAGACAGAAAAAGATGGAATATGATACGTAATCTTGACGATAATTTGGGTGTAATGTTTATGAACAGGTATATATACTTGCACATATAATTGTTTTGTTGAAATGGCAATATTTACCATATATATCTTAGTATGCATACGTTAATAGATGTATGTAAACAATGTATTTTCTTTTCGTATTTTCCTCTCTTTCTTTTATTAGCTTTTATTTTTTGTTTTACAATAAGAGAAGAGAATTGTATCAATTTGCCAATATTGTTTGTCGTTTTGAAAAGTGACTGACATAATGTTCCAATATGTAATGTATTACAGATATTTGCAATATTTTTCATCTCAATTAAACGAGTCTCCGCCTCTAATACATAAACCCGAAACAAATTCGAAACTGTTTAGTGATGCCATTCCAAAAGATTGAATCAATTCGAATTCCAATTTTCCACGAAATTATTTGTAGGAGTGTATCCCCAAAATTGCCCATTCTCTGAATATTTCCATCACTCATGGTATCATTGACAGATGTTATAACGACTTATTTCTCATCCTATTAACTTTGGTTTTTGTAGCAGAACGTTACTAAAGATTCGTGGGATTTGAGCAAATTTAGTGTGAAACTTTAGATTAATAAGACTTTGAAAAAGTCTTATTTTGAGTGTTCCAGTTCACGATTTACAGTTGTTATGGGCACTAACTCTCCATCCAGCTGATTTTCTATTGTGCATAACATCGTAACCAAGGAATGCGGATTTCAACCTAATATGATAATTTGGATGTTAAGGACACAATAAATGAGTTTCATTTCCAGTCTTGAATAATATGATTTTAATTCTAGTTCAAAAATAATGGAAAATAACGTTTTAATTCCAGGTACAGATCACCGACTATCACGTCAACACATACATATGTTGGATAGATATATTAAATAGCCTCTAAGCTACACAAAAAGAAGAAAATATTATTTAAAATATCTTGCATCAGGTTTTATATTTCAACGTTTAAACCAACAATATTTGAGACACAACAACATTAATAAGTGTGAATGCGCTTTATTGCATAATACATTTCATGGAAATTAAAGAAATGGGTTAAATATAAAATTAATACATTGTTAAAACATATAGAATAAATATCAATATTAGATAGGTACAATACTTTGAGGACAGAAAACAAATGGAATCTCATGGTGAAAGGAGATTTGGCGAGTCAATATTAAGTGTATATCATAAAGTAATCCCATTATTAATTTCAATCTCATATTAATTTGCACGATTGTTCAAATAAAATTCTACACATTCTCTACTATACGGGTTGAAAATCTGATAGCCGGTATCACTATGAGGACATTGTGCTTGCAAGGTTACACGGCCCTGATGGCAGACGACGTAAAATGGGGACCATTCTTTTCCAATCCAGGGATTCTTCCCATCAGGCATTTCGCTACAACTGGGATATCGCACGTGACATGGAACGCAACTGGCACTTCTGCACTGGTTAGACTCATATTCACCTATAAATTAAAGGTGTGACAGGTGTTTAGAAATATAAACTAATACATACATTGTTTAAATATTGTTTTGACGCAAAGATAAATATAGAAAAGTGTTAACTTGTACATGTGTAGTCTTTTCTAGCAATTGTATTTGCAGATCTCGATAAGAGATTCAGTGCTAAACATTTTTCAAATTAGAAAAGTTTTTTTAGTTGTTGTTGTGGAAAGTCGGATGGAACGAGTGAGAAGTGTTGGTGGTGAATGTGTGCTTGAGATAGAGAAGAATTTTGTATCCAGAATCTTATCGTTTGGAATCTTATCTTTAAAATGAACCAGATATTGTTATGAACTGATATGAATTCAACATAGAAAAGAGAAAACCTTTGGCTATTCCAATTCGCAGAATATACAATATTATTAAGAATGAAACTTACGTATATGCTTTTGACTTAAAGCATTAATTTGGGATGAGTGAAACTGGGATGATAATTGCAAGTCATGATGAACTTACATTCTATTCAGCCATTACCTCTAGCAATGCACAAAATGCCTTTCCTTTTGTGTATGCATACATTAAGTCCTACTGCAATCTCGTCACCAAAACATTAAAGGTACCCACCACCATTATTGTAATAATATTAATAGTCATCTCCAAAGAAATTGAAATTTCTTTTATGATTTTAATGAACATGTTGAAGATATTAACAGGTTGTCATGGTTTCTTTAATTTGTGGATTGATATTTTTCTACAAATGAGTTTGTAAGTTTTCGAATTGTGATTAAAGTCTCCATTGCTTTAAAAAATACTTACAGGGATCTTTGGGCTCAGGACGGTTTTCACACTTAACATGTTGATAGTTAAGGCATTTTCCTGATGTAACGTCATACAAAAGCGGATATGGACACTCGCGCTCTTGCATGATAAGTGATCCATTTTCGACTTTTGTGCACTCCAGATATTTGGCACAGCTTCCATGGTGACTTACATAGTCGCCAATTTTACATGTAGGTGTTAATCCCAACTTTTTGTCACTTTCTTTCTGCTCGGTACCAAGCTCTGTGCCTGTTGAAGAAGAAGAAGTTATGTTTGTGAGAAAGACTCATCATATATGTGTGCGGAGCAATAAAATATTTGTCTCAGACTCTCGTCTTCATTTGGGAATATACTTTTGTAATACCAAATAAATTACCTCCAATAATTTTTTTATGCCAAAGAATCAGAACTGAAAATATGAGAAATACTAAAATGAGCGATTGTTATATATATATATATATATATATATATATATATATATATATATATATATATATATATATATATATATATATATATATATATATATATGAAATATTTGTGCTGAAGATGAAAACGATAATGAAGTATTTATACAGGTGCTGAATAATTTTCATATTGTCATATTGTAACAAAAGGTTTTTCGGCAGATTGTTTATGTTGTTAATAAATATAGTATCTATGGGAAGAAATATCAATATAATTGATATGACTCTTGTGCGATACACACACGTACATACGTTTCTTCCAAGAAAATGAGGTCTTATGGAATAAGTGATAACTTACACATATTAGGAATGGATCCCTTGGAAACACACACCTTTCCCTTGACATCAGCCACCTTTCCATCTGGACATGTATACTTCATAGCAGTGTCTCCCACACACAGGTAAAACACGGAACAGTCTTTGGGATCTCCTCTCCATTCCAGAAAGAGACTGTTCTTACAGAGATTGTCTGCAAGAGCAACGTCGAGGAAAGCAATGAAGAGCAACCGTTTCATAATAGCCATATTTGGCTTACTTTCCTGTTGTTTAAAACTGATAACTGGACAAGACTTTTCTTTCTTTGCCTGATGTCTAGAGTTCTGTGGTTCAAAACTTATGCCTTGTATCAGGCTTTCTCGTAATTTATATAGTGCCAGGAGCGTGATGATTTTGCAATCGTCCCACCCTGTTCCTGATTAATTTCACCCACCAGCATACCAGTGATTCATTTGAGGACAGAGTGATGGGGAAAATTGTTCTAGTATCTTTACCTTTAAAAAGCTTTGATTTATCACAGCGGATGAAACTTGTATAGAATGCATATAATATTAATAGTTTTGAATTGTAACTATCTTGCAGTTATGAAAAGAAAAGATATTTTGCACGAATGAAAGGTGCGGAAGGCATACTCGATTCTTATCTTCTACTAGTAATTATTCTTTCCACTTGCACACCTTCGGAGTCAGAAGTTGAATTAAGCAAGTGATAGACATACCTACGTGGTCCTAGCCTACCTAGCATTTGGAGATTTTTAATACGTCAGGTTGTGAAACTACATGGTGGAGGTCATCCAAGGTGTGTTTGAACCCACTAGATATGCTTCTGTTGGGGAGGAAATAATAAACAGCACTTTCCCTCATACAGGTCAGTATCTGGGGCGGAAAGTGACGAATCAAATCTACTGCAATGTTTTAATGACTTGCATTTTATGCGATGAATATCAGTCAAGACACGTTTAGAAGGTAATACAAAGACAAAATCTTCACCTTTACTGCAAAGTAGCTTATTTCGTCTTTATTCGCCCCCCTCCCCTTGACACACACACACACACACACACACACACACTCTCTCTCTCTCTCTCTCTCTCTCTCTCTCTCTCTCTCTCACACACACACACACACACACACACACACACACACACACACACAGAAACACGTATATAACATTATATAATACATATTATTGCTACTGTGTGATTGTTTCTTCCTGGAATGATTTCAACACCATGAAAAACATCACAAGGAGATGAATTTGATTCTAAAGTGAAATTTCAATGCGCAATAATTTATTAGTTTTAAATTTTACTTGTCATTAGTATTGGTTTTCATAGTTCAGCATACGGGTGACAGTATAATAGAAATATTACCGAATTTATCTCATCCCTGAAGCGCAGACGTCAGAAATGATATTAAGTGTTAGAAATAATAATATTGGAAATTATATTAAGGGTATTAAAAAGAGGTAAGTAATTATATTCTCTTGATATTATTTATATTTCATGACCTTTATTTTCTCTCCGGAATTATTACAATATATCATTGACCTGATTGAATATAATTCTAAACTGAGGTCGTACGAAAATAGCTACAGCTGAAGCAAATAGATACATGTATAAAAACATATATATATATATATATATATATATATATATATATATATATATATATATATTCATGCTTTGACTTAAAAACATTACAAAGAAAAATATATTGGCAGGGAATTTCTATCAACAAAATTCGTTGTTAAAGCTATTATTTACGCTGTGGACTCGAACACTGCATGCCAGACTCGTTAAATAAATTCCGAACGAAAGGAGATATGACTTTCAGAAACGAATGTCACGTTTGATAAATTTCTTGTCCAACCTCCGCCCAAAGGGTTATACCCGATGCAATATTCATGACAGTATGACACGGGATCATTTAAACCCTGTTTCCGATAGGCGAACAAATTTGGTGTATTCGACTGTTTTCGTTCATCCTGCATTAAATACTCAAGTGGTGGAATCGGATAATGTAATAAAATGAGGTTTCAGATATCATTCATAGAAACAGTAAGCACCATAGAATGTGAATGAGTGCTGTTAGAACAAAGTAGCCTCGTTAAATGGATTTTGTATACTGTCAAATTTACGGGCGTATACGGATGAACATTCCAATTACGAAAATCACATCATCGAATAAACAGGTAAATCCGAATAGACAGCTGATTGTTATTAGCTAAATGTTGTCACGCGGTGTGTAGTTATATTCAGGAAATAGAGGTTTTGAAACTGGCAATTTCCGCGAAATAGGCAAACTCTAAAAGGATGTATATAACGTAACAATTCTGAGTCTAATATTCTATTTTGTAACGTAGTCGATGCTTTCTATGATAGACATTCTAAATATATCCATACACATTTGTGTGCACGACATTATTGCTTGCGCTTTCTAAACTCAATTATTTACTTTTCTCCGTATGAGACCAGGCTGCATAGTTTGGTTGTGTGTTTCAATATTTGTATATACTTGTGCCTTGCTTTTATTGTTTTGGTTTTTATTATTAATTTCTTATAAATACAAACATGAGTATAAAATTGACTGCAGTTGAAACTTTGGACCTTTTTCCCCGTGTTGCATCAATATAGAATAAATAATGGATATAAAGAAAGAAACAAAAACAGTAAATTCAGATCTTCATTCAATCGAAATAAATCTTTTGAAGAAGGAATTACTACTTGCCAAACGTGAGCTCGCTGAATATACTAGAACTTTGACGTCTCTTACTGTAATTAGAAAGGCAGTGAAACATGGTGAGATCAAGTGGATTTCCTTGACTGGGATGGACAGTTGAAATATATACAGTATGAACGTATTATTTCACTGAATGAAAAGAAGGAAAGAAAAACATAACAGACAAAATAAACTTTTGCTTGTTGTGTGCTTATTCGATTGTTCTCTTGTTTAAGTGTGGGGGTTGACCACTCAACTTCTTCCCCGGATTTAGACCTGTAAAAACACTATCTTCGTGGACGTATTTCATCATGTCAAGTGTGTGTGTGTATATATATATATATATATATATATATATATATATATATATATATATATATATATATCAGTCGATATCTTTGATCAAGATATTCTAAACATAAGTATTGAAATATGTGGTTCATATACACAAGGGAAATTTGTATGCATATGCAAGTATTTGTCTGTTGTAAGTTTTATTGGATATATTGTAATCCATTTCTCTTCAATCCGCTATTCGAGTGTTTCCTTTAATTCCGTATTTCGGGAGTTTTATGTAGAAATGAAGAAATCCCTAATGAAGGTCAGAAGGCTTGTATATGTCATCTAACTAACTGAAGTAAGAATTTATCTGATATATAGCCTGTTTGCCATAGAACGTCTAAGTCATAAAACCGAAACATGAATACAAATTAAAGAATAAATCTGGAAGCTGTATATTCTTTCTGATAGAAGTATAAACAAAGGTATGTTCATTTAATCTTTGAAATAATTTTAGTTAAATTTTTGTTCCTTGCTGGCAATACTTTTTAAAGCATCTGTCACAATTGGTCGTATGTATAGATGGTGTAGTTCAGGAATGGTTCATGGGAGATCTCGAGAGTCTCTAGCATTTGTTGGTCCCACTCTGTGCTACTTTTTCTTCTACGATGAAAGCTAGAAAAGAAACAACACGGCTGTAAATAGTTGCCATTTTGAACCGCCTTCAAGCCCGTTGCTCTTCTTATTTAATGATAACCTTATGAACAGGACACAGCTCCCATGAGGAGTCATCACTAAATTGTATCGGAAACGGAAAATTGAGGCAATGCAAACTGAATAATTTATCCTTGTCTTTTCGTTTTTGTCTTCGTTGAAATCTTCCAGGAATATCTGTTATTTAAGTGCTGGTAGAAACATCATTGCATATTATTTTCAAGTCTATATTTCATTCTCCTCCTCGCCCGTAACCGGATTGTCGTCAGCCAAAACGTTACCATCTTGGGAAGAATCTGAGTCTGAGTCTCTTTTAGAGAGTCGAAGTAATTCAATTCGCATCGGGAAGGGGAGAAGGTGATCCGATTGCACTGATCGCTGTCTCATAATCAAAACCTCCTCAACCTTTTCCATTGAATGCTACAGAAAAACTGATAAATAATAATGACCATTTTGAACTCCCCTCACGCTCCGTGGCTGTTATAAAGTTATAATAACTTCATGAAGTTAAATGTCTAGCTGAGATGTCATTACTAGCAGTAAGTCAGCAATAGCTTCCGGTTATTGGAACCGAATGGTTTCTTTAGTTGTCTACAAAGTTGAATGAATAACATTAAAATTCAAATAGCAGGTCTATAAGACGACACCTTTCTGATTAAGTCTATACTACCTAACCTACTGAAGCAAGGAGCACGACTAATGTTAGAAAATGTACCTGAAATAGCAAATGATAAAGAGTCAATAAACATCCAATCGCAAAATATAAGTGGAAGCAAGAAATCTGTAGTAAATAGCGCTGATGCTGTCGGAAACGGGACAAGGAAATCAGGCGAGACACCAAAGTCTGAAAGCAGATGTGGTTATGATAAATATTTCGGACGAAATAAAAGATGTCCAGCAATGCAAAGGAATTATAATAAATATAACGTTGGATATTTTCGGGGATTTTACCAAACAAAGGTAACTAAAGATATATTAAGTAATGAACCAAAGAAAAGAATTCTCAAGACTAGAAGGTTCAAAAGCAAAACATGTACATTGTACATCACAAATGTGATAAAAAAGATGTGCCCACATTGAGTCAGATAAAAAAAAATGTGAAAGTGAAAGACATTTCGCTGCAGAAGTTTGTGTTAAACCATGAGCAAACACAACACAAAGTACATTGTAATTGTGGGCACAGGGTAGCCCTATGTAGGAATAGAGGCAACAGAAACATTTTGTAACTTGGAAATGGGAGTATTAGTTTTGAAAACAGACTGACGGTGATATCCAATTCCATATGGGTAAAATAATAAAAATCACATGTAATTACCATTTAGTGTGGTAGGAATATATGGTAAACGTTTAATGAGATGTATGATTACAAACAAGTGATGTTTGGCTTCAGTTTAGAGACAGCGAGGTATCTGCAAAATTTCCCAACACTTAGTGCAGGACTTTGTGCAGGGACCTGTAACTTTTCTCATGATATAATTCCATACGAGTCACATGAATAAGATGCTGATGAAAAGTAAAATTGAGTATCTGTCAAAATATGAGAGAGAGAGAGAGAGAGAGAGAGAGAGAGAGAGAGAGAGAGAGAGAGAGAGAGAGAGAGAGAGAGAGAGAGCGAGAGAGTAACTGAGAGCAAGAGGTGAGAAGGAGAGATTGAGAGGCAACTAAGATTTGTTTCTTAAATGATGCCATCTAATGGATAAAAGTAAGTGGAGTCACACAAAAAATTTGGAATTCCAAAATTAAATAGTATATTAGGAGATACATACATAATTTAGACTGATGATATTATTAATAATTCTATAGGCCTATGGAAAACTGTACATGTATAAATGCAGATGCTTGAGAGACATGCTAAATTTGTCACTGCTCACTAAACGTTTGCTGCTATGGATTCTAGTGGTTATCTATTTATTATCTATTCAGGTCTTTGAATTTGCAGTCTATTTCCAGACATATCATATTGGCAAGTAATCGTAATGTTGACGATAATTTTGGGGGTAACTTTTATGAAGAGGTATATATGCTTGCACATATAATTGTTTTGTTGAAATGGCAATATTTACCATATATATCTTAGTATGCATACTTTAAGATATGTATGTCAACAATATATTTTCTTTCTTATTTTCCGCTTTTTCTTTTATTAGCTTTTATTTTTTCTTTTACAATAAGACAAGAGAATTGTGTCAATTTGCCAATATTGCTTGTCGTTTTGAACAGTGATTGACATAATGTTCCATTATATAATATATTACAGGTATTTGCAATATTTTTCATCTCAATTAAACTAGCCCTACCTCTAATAAATAAACCCAAATTAAATTCGAAACTGTTTAGTGATGCCATTAGAAGAGATTGAATCAATTTGAATTCCAATTTTCCACGAAATTATTTGTACGAGTCTCTCCCAATAATTGTCCATTCTCTGAATATTTCCATCATCCATGGCATCATTGATTGTTGTTATAACGACTTATTTCTCATCCTCTTAACTTGGTTTCTGCAACAGAACTTTACTAATGATTCGTGGGATTTGAACAAATTTAGTGTGAAACATTACATTAATAAGACTTTGAAAAAGTCTTAATTTTAGTGTTGCAGTGTACGATTTACAGTTGTTATGGGCACTAACTGTGCATCCACCTGATTTTCCATTGTGCATAACATCGTAACCAAGGATTGCGGATTTCAACCTAATAATATAATTTTGATGTTAAGGACACATTGAATGATGTTAATTTCCAGTCTTGAATATTATGATTTTAATTCTGGTTCAAAAATAATGGAAAATAACGTTTTAATTCCATGTACAGATCACCGACTATCACGTCAACACATACATATGTTGGATAGATATATTAAATAGCCTCTAAACTACACAAAAAGAAAAAAAAATGTTCTTTACAATAGCTTGCATCAGGCTTTATATTTCAGCGTTAAAACCAACAATATTCGAGACACAACAACATTGATAAATGTGAATGAACTTTATTGCATAGTACATTTCGTGGAAATGAAAGAATTGTATCAATATTAAATATAAAATTAATACATAGCTAAACATACAGAATAAATATCAATATTAGATAGGTAAAATAATCTGAGGACAGAAACTGAATGGAATCTCATGGTGAAAGGAGATTTGGCGAGTAAATATTAAGTGTATATCATAAAGTAATCCCATTATTAATTTCAATCTCATATTAATTTGCACGATTGTTCAAATAAAATTCTACACATTCTCTACTATACGGGTTGAAAATCTGATAGCCGGTATCACTATGAGGACATTGTGCTTGCAAGGTTACACGGCCCTGATGGCAGACGACGTAAAATGGGGACCACTCTTTTCCAATCCAGGGATTCTTCCCATCAGGCAGTTCGGTACAACTGGGATATCGCACGTGACATGGAACGCACATGGAACTTCTGCACTGGTTAGACTCATATTCACCTATAAATTAACGGTATGACAGGTGTTTAGAAATATAAACTAATATATATTGTTAAATATTGTTCTGACGCAAGGATAAATATAGAAAAGTGTTAACTTGTACATGTGTAGTCTTTTCTAGCAATTGTATTTGCAGGTCTCGATAAGAGAACCAGTGCTAAACAATTTTCAAATTGAAAAATTTTTTTGTTGAGGAAAGTCGGGTGGAATGGGTGAGAAATGTAGGCGGTGTGTGTGTGTGTGTGTGTGTGTGTGTGTGTGTGTGTGTGTGTGTGTGTGTGTGTGTGTGTGAGAGAGAGAAGAATTTTGTATTTTGAATATATTTTTAAAATGACTCAGATATTGTTATGAACTTATATGAATTCAATATCGAAGAGAAAACCTTTGGTTAATCCAGTTCGCATAATATACAATTTCATTAAGAATGAAACTTCTCTGACGTATACGCTTTTGACTTAAAGCATTAATTTGGGAGGAGTGAAACTGGGGTG
Organism: Megalonaias nervosa; assembly: GCA_016617855.1. Taxonomy (NCBI): domain Eukaryota; kingdom Metazoa; phylum Mollusca; class Bivalvia; order Unionida; family Unionidae; genus Megalonaias; species Megalonaias nervosa. The sequence continues at coordinate 23,430 of JAECUM010034124.1, forward strand.
ATAATCACAAGCCATGATGTACTTACACTATATTCAGCCATTACCTCTAGCAATGCACAAAATACCCTCCTTTTGTGTATGCAAACATTAAGCCCTACTGCAATCTCGTCACCGAAACAAAAAGTACCCACCACCTTTATTGTAATTATTTTTAAGAGTCATCTCCAAAAATTTGAAATTTCTTTAAAGATTGTACTGAACATTTTGAAGAGTTTTAAAGGTTATCATGGTTTCTTTAATCAGTGGATTGATATTTTTCTACATATGAGTTTGTAAGTTTTCGAGTTGTGATTAAAGTCTCTATTGCTTGAAAAATACTTACAGGGATCTTTGGGTTCAGGACGGTTTTCACACGTAACATGTTGATAGTTAAGACATTTTCCTGATGTAACGTCGTACAAAAGCGGATATGGACACTCGCGCTCTTGCATGATAAGTGATCCATTTTCAACTTTTGTGCACTCCAGATATTTGGCACAGCTTCCATGGTGACTTACATAGTCGCCAATTTTACATGTAGGTGTTAATCCCAACTTTTTGTCACTTTCTTTCTGCTCGATACCAAGCTCTGTACCTGTTGAAGAAGAAAAAGGTATTTTTGTGAGAAAGACTCATGATTGATGTGTGCAAAGCAATAAAATATTTGTCTCAGACTCTTGTGTTCATTTGGGACATACACTTCTGTAATAGAAAATAAATGCCAAAGAATCAGAACTGAAAATATGAGTAATATTGAAATGTGAGCGATGAATGTATATATATATATATATATATATATATATATATATATATATATATACGTTGGAAATATTTGTCCTGAAGGTCGTAATGATAATGAAGTACTTATATAGGTGCTGAACGATTGTCATATTGTAGCAAAAGATTTTTCCGTGTATTGATAGATTGATAGGGGATGATTTACCCTGTTTGTGTATGTTGTTAAAAATTTAGTATCTATGGGTTGAAATATCAACATAATTAATATGACTCTTGTGTATGATTTACATACGTACATAATTTTCTTCTACGAAAAGTATTTCTTTTGGAATAAACGATAACTTACATATATTAGGAATGGATCCCTTGGTAACGCACGCCTTTCCCTTGACATCAACTACTTTTCCAGCTGGACATGTATACCTCATAGCAGTGTCTCCCAAACACAGATAAAACACGGAACAGTCTGTGGGATCTCCTTTCCATTCCAGAAAGAGGCTGTTCTTACAGAGATTGTCTGCACGAGCAAAGTCGAGGAACGCAATGAAGAGCAACCGTTTCATAATAGCCATATTTGGCATACTCTTCTGTTGTTCAAAACTGATAACTGGGCACGACGTTTTCTTTCTTTGCCTGATGCCTAGAGTTCTGCGGTTCAAAGCCTATGCCTTGTATCTGGATTTTTCTTATTTTATATAGTACCAGGAGCGTTCTGATTTTGCAATCGTCCCACCCGGTTCCTGAATAATTTCACCCACCAGCATACCAGTGATTCCTTTGAGGACAGAGTGATGGGGAATATTGTTCAAATATCTTTACCTTTGAAAGTTTTGATTAATCACAGCGGATGAAACTTGTATAGAATGTATATAATATTAATAGTTTTGAACTGTAACTGTCTTGCAGTAATAAAGAGAAAACATATTTTACACGAATGAAAGGTGAGGAGGGCATACTCGATTCCTATCTTCTGCTAGTAATTATTCTTTCCACTTGCACACCTTCGGGGTCAGAGTCGAACTACGCAAGTGATAGACATACCTACGTGGTCCTAACCTGCCTAGCATTTGGAGATTTTTACTACGTCAGGTCGTGAAACTACACGGTCGATGTCATCCAAGGTGTGTTTCAACCCTCTAGATATGCTTCCGTTGGGGAGGAAATAATAGACAACAATTTCCTTCAGACAGGTCAGTATCTGGGGCGGAAAGTGATGAATGAAGTCTACTGCAACGTTTTAATGTCTTGCATTTTTTGCAATGAATATCAGTAAAAGCACGTCTAGAAGCTTCCCAAAAAAAATCTTCACCTTTACTGCTGAGTAACTTATTTCGTCTTCTTCGCCCCTCCCAACCTTTGACTCTCTCTCTCTCTCTCTCTCTCTCTCTCTCTCACACACACACACACACACACACACACACACACACACACACACACAAAGAAGTACACAACATTCTATAGTATATATTATTGCAACTGTGGAATTGTTTCTTGCTGGAATGATTTCAACACCATCAAAAACATCACGTAATAATTTATTATTTATAAATTTTACTTTCACCTGTATTGTTTTTCATAGTTCAGTATACGGGAGGCAGTATAATGTAAATAATACCCCTTTTTCCGAATTTATCTCATCCCTCAGGCGCAGACGTCATAAATGATATTAAGTGTTAGAAATAAAAATATTGGAAAGTATATTAAAGATAGTAAAGAGAATTAAGTAATTATGTTCTCTTGATATTATTTATATTTGATGACCTCTATTTTGTCACTGGAATTGTCATAAAATATGATTGACCTGATTGAAGATGATTCTAAACAGAGGTCGTATGAAAATCGGTACAACTGAAGAAAATAGGTCCATGGATAAAAACATAGATATTCTTGTTTTGAATCCAAAACATTACAAAAAGAAATACATTGGCAGGGATTTCTATCAATTAAATTCATTCTTACTGCTAATATGTTGGATGTAGACTCTAACACTAGGTGCCAGACTCGTTAAATAAGTTTCGAATGATAGGAGATATGACTTTCAGAAACGAATTTCACGTTTTATAATTTTGTAGTCACACCCCCGCCCAATGATTTATACTCAACACAATATTCACGATTGCATCATACGAGATCATTTAAACCCTGTTTCCAATAGGCGAAGAATTTTGGAGTATTGGACTCTTTTCGTTCGTCCTGTATTAAATACTCCAGTGGTATAATCGGATAATTTATTAAAATGAGTTTTCAGATATCATTCATATAAACAGTAAGCATCATGTACTGTGAATGAGTGCTGTTAGAACAATGTAGCCTCGTTAAATGGATTTTGTATACTGTCAAAAATTTACTGACGTATAAGGATGAACATTCCAATTACAAAAATCACATCATCGAATAAGCAGGTAAATCCGAATAGCCCGCTGATTGTCATTAGCTAAATGTTGTCACGCGGTGTGCAGTTATATTCAGGAAATAGAGGTTTTGAAACTGGCAATTTCCGTAAATCAGGCAAACTTTAAAATGATGTATATAACATAAGAATTCTGAGTCTAATATTCTATTTTGCAACGTAGACGATGTTTTTCTTTTATGATTGTTGTTCTAAATATATCTATACACATTTGTATGCACGGCATTATTGCTTGCGCTTTCCAAACCCAATTATTTACTTTTCGCCGTATGAGACAAGGCTGCATAGTTTGGCTATATGTTCCATTATTTGTATATACTTGTGCCTGGGTTGTATTGTTTTGGTTTTTATTATTAATTTTTTATAGATAATAATATGATTATAAAATGGACTGCAGTTGAAACATTGGACCTTTTTCCCCGTGTTGCAACGATGTAGAGCAAATAATGGATATAAAGAAAGAAAGAAAAACAGTAATCTCATATCTTCATTCAAATGAAATAAATCTTTTGAAGAATGAATTTCTACTTGCCAAATGTGAGCTCCCTGAATATACTAGAACTTTGACGTTTCTTACTGTAATTAGAAAGGCAGTGAAACATGGTGAGATCAACTGGATTTCCTTGACTGGGATGGACAGTTGAAATATATATAGTATGAACGTATTATTTCATTGAAAGAAAAGAAGAGAAGAGAAACATAACAGACAAAATAAACGTTTGCCTGTTGCGTGCTTATTCGTTTGTGTTCTTGGTTTACAGAGGGGTTCATCACCCAACTTCGCCCCCCCCCCCCGATTTGGACCTGTAATAACATTATCTTCATGGACCTATTTCATCATGTCAAGAGCAAATAAAATGAATATATATATATATATATATATATATATATATATATATATATATATATATATATATATATATATGTTATGAATGTATTTGATCAATATATTCTAAACATAAGTACTGAAACTTGTGGTTGATATACACAAAGAAAATTTGTATGCATATGCACGTATTTGTCTGTTGTAGTTTTTACTGGATATATTGTAATCCATTTCTCTTCAATTCGCTATTCAAATGTTTCCTTTAATTCCGTATTTCGGGAGTTTATTTAAAAATGAAGAATTCCCGAAAGAAAGTGAGAAGGCTTGTATATGTCATCTTCCTAATGTAAGCAAGAATTTATCTGATATATAACCTGTTTCCGTGTGTGTGTGTGTGTGTGTGTGTGTGTGTGTGTGTGTGTGTTGGATTTTTAACGTAGCTTTAACAATATTTCAGTCATATCGCTACAATGTCTGCAGTGTGGCAGTTTATAGTGATGTCTTGCACTGGGCCATCCTACCGCATACATGTAGCACGATGTCCCACCCAGTCGCATTATCCTGACACCAGGCCGACCAGTCCTTACACTAACCTCTCAATGCTGAGCGCCAAGCGAGGCAGCTATTAGTATCATTTTTGTAAGTCTTTGGTATGACTCGGCCGGTAGCATGTTTGCCATAACTGGTGTAAGTCATAAAACTGAAACATGAATACAAATTATTGAATAAATCTCGAAGTTGTATATCCTTTCTGATGGAAGTATAAACAATGGCATGTTTATTTAAACTTTGAAAGAGTTTTAGTTAAATTTTTGTTCCTTGCTAGCAATACTTTTAAAAGCATCTATCATAATTGGTTGTGTGCATAGATAGTGTAGCACAGGAATGGTTCATGGGAGATCCCGAGAGTCTCTAGCATTTTTTGGTCCCACTCTGAGCTACTTTTTCTTCCGCGATGAAAGCTAGAAAAGAAACAACACGGCTGTAAATAGTTGCCATTTTGAACCGCCTTCAAGCCCGTTTCTCTTCTTATGTCATGATGACCTTATTAAAAGGACACAGCTCCCATGAGGAGTCATCACTAAATTGTATCGGAAACGGAAAATTGAGGCAATGCAAACTGAATAATTTATCCTTGTCTTTTCGTTTTTGTCTTAGTTGAAATCTTCCAGGAATATCTGTTATTTAAGTGCTGGTAGAAACATCATTGCATGTTATTTTCAAGTCTATATTTCATTCTCCTCCTCGCCCGTAACCGGATTGTCGTCAGCCAAAACGTTACCATCTTGGGAAGAATCTGAGTCTGAGTCTCTTTTAGAGAGTCGAAGTAATTCAATTCGCATCGGGAAGGGGAGAAGGTGATCCGATTGCACTGATCGCTGTCTCATAATCAAAACCTCCTCAACCTTTTCCATTGAATGCTACAGAAAAACTGATAAATAATAATGACCATTTTGAACTCCCCTCACGCTCCGTGGCTGTTATAAAGTTATAATAACTTCATGAAGTTAAATGTCTAGCTGAGATGTCATTACTAGCAGTAAGTCAGCAATAGCTTCCGGTTATTGGAACCGAATGGTTTCTTTAGTTGTCTACAAAGTTGAATGAATAACATTAAAATTCAAATAGCAGGTCTATAAGACGACACCTTTCTGATTAAGTCTATACTACCTAACCTACTGAAGCAAGGAGCACGACTAATGTTAGAAAATGTACCTGAAATAGCAAATGATAAAGAGTCAATAAACATCCAATCGCAAAATATAAGTGGAAGCAAGAAATCTGTAGTAAATAGCGCTGATGCTGTCGGAAACGGGACAAGGAAATCAGGCGAGACACCAAAGTCTGAAAGCAGATGTGGTTATGATAAATATTTCGGACTAAATAAAAGATGTCCAGCAATGCAAAGGAATTATAATAAATATAACGTTGGATATTTTCGGGGATTTTACCAAACAAAAGTAACTAAAGATATATTAAGTAATGAACCAAAGAAAAGAATTCTCAAGACTAGCAGGTTCAAAAGCAAAACATGTACATTGTACATCACAAATGTGATAAAAAAGATGTGCCCACATTGAGTCAGATAAAAAAAAATGTGAAAGTGAAAGACATTTCGCTGCAGAAGTTTGTGTTAAACCATGAGCAAACACAACACAAAGTACATTGTAATTGTGGGCACAGGGTAGCCCTATGTAGGAATAGAGGCAACAGAAACATTTTGTAACTTGGAAATGGGAGTATTAGTTTTGAAAACAGACTGACGGTGATATCCAATTCCATATGGGTAAAATAATAAAAATCACATGTAATTACCATTTAGTGTGGTAGGAATATATGGTAAACGTTTAATGAGATGTATGATTACAAACAAGTGATGTTTGGCTTCAGTTTAGAGACAGCGAGGTATCTGCAAAATTTCCCAACACTTAGTGCAGGACTTTGTGCAGGGACCTGTAACTTTTCTCATGATATAATTCCATACGAGTCACATGAATAAGATGCTGATGAAAAGTAAAATTGAGTATCTGTCAAAATATGAGAGAGAGAGAGAGAGAGAGAGAGAGAGAGAGAGAGAGTAACTGAGAGCAAGAGGTGAGAAGGAGAGATTGAGAGGCAACTAAGATTTGTTTCTTAAATGATGCCATCTAATGGATAAAAGTAAGTGGAGTCACACAAAAAATTTGGAATTCCAAAATTAAATAGTATATTAGGAGATACATACATAATTTAGACTGATGATATTATTAATAATTCTATAGGCCTATGGAAAACTGTACATGTATAAATGCAGATGCTTGAGAGACATGCTAAATTTGTCACTGCTCACTAAACGTTTGCTGCTATGGATTCTAGTGGTTATCTATTTATTATCTATTCAGGTCTTTGAATTTGCAGTCTATTTCCAGACATATCATATTGGCAAGTAATCGTAATGTTGACGATAATTTTGGGGGTAACTTTTATGAAGAGGTATATATGCTTGCACATATAATTGTTTTGTTGAAATGGCAATATTTACCATATATATCTTAGTATGCATACTTTAAGATATGTATGTCAACAATATATTTTCTTTCTTATTTTCCGCTTTTTCTTTTATTAGCTTTTATTTTTTCTTTTACAATAAGACAAGAGAATTGTGTCAATTTGCCAATATTGCTTGTCGTTTTGAACAGTGATTGACATAATGTTCCATTATATAATATATTACAGGTATTTGCAATATTTTTCATCTCAATTAAACTAGCCCTACCTCTAATAAATAAACCCAAATTAAATTCGAAACTGTTTAGTGATGCCATTAGAAGAGATTGAATCAATTTGAATTCCAATTTTCCACGAAATTATTTGTACGAGTCTCTCCCAATAATTGTCCATTCTCTGAATATTTCCATCATCCATGGCATCATTGATTGTTGTTATAACGGCTTATTTCTCATCCTCTTAACTTGGTTTCTGCAACAGAACTTTACTAATGATTCGTGGGATTTGAACAAATTTAGTGTGAAACATTACATTAATAAGACTTTGAAAAAGTCTTAATTTTAGTGTTGCAGTGTACGATTTACAGTTGTTATGGGCACTAACTGTGCATCCACCTGATTTTCCATTGTGCATAACATCGTAACCAAGGATTGCGGATTTCAACCTAATAATATAATTTTGATGTTAAGGACACATTGAATGATGTTAATTTCCAGTCTTGAATATTATGATTTTAATTCTGGTTCAAAAATAATGGAAAATAACGTTTTAATTCCATGTACAGATCACCGACTATCACGTCAACACATACATATGTTGGATAGATATATTAAATAGCCTCTAAACTACACAAAAAGAAAAAAAAATGTTCTTTACAATAGCTTGCATCAGGCTTTATATTTCAGCGTTAAAACCAACAATATTCGAGACACAACAACATTGATAAATGTGAATGAACTTTATTGCATAGTACATTTCGTGGAAATGAAAGAATTGTATCAATATTAAATATAAAATTAATACATAGCTAAACATACAGAATAAATATCAATATTAGATAGGTAAAATAATCTGAGGACAGAAACTGAATGGAATCTCATGGTGAAAGGAGATTTGGCGAGTCAATATTAAGTGTATATCATAAAGTAATCCCATTCTTAATTTCAATCTCATATTAATTTGCACGATTGTTCAAATAAAATTCTACACATTCTCTACTATACGGGTTGAAAATCTGATAGCCGGTATCACTATGAGGACATTGTGCTTGCAAGGTTACACGGCCCTGATGGCAGACGACGTAAAATGGGGACCACTCTTTTCCAATCCAGGGATTCTTCCCATCAGGCAGTTCGGTACAACTGGGATATCGCACGTGACATGGAACGCACATGGAACTTCTGCACTGGTTAGACTCATATTCACCTATAAATTAACGGTATGACAGGTGTTTAGAAATATAAACTAATATATATTGTTAAATATTGTTCTGACGCAAGGATAAATATAGAAAAGTGTTAACTTGTACATGTGTAGTCTTTTCTAGCAATTGTATTTGCAGGTCTCGATAAGAGAACCAGTGCTAAACAATTTTCAAATTGAAAAATTTTTTTGTTGAGGAAAGTCGGGTGGAATGGGTGAGAAATGTAGGCGGTGTGTGTGTGTGTGTGTGTGTGTGTGTGTGTGTGTGTGTGTGTGTGTGTGTGTGTGTGTGTGTGTGTGTGTGTGTGTGTGTGTGTGTGTGTGTGTGAGAGAGAGAGAAGAATTTTGTATTTTGAATATATTTTTAAAATGACTCAGATATTGTTATGAACTTATATGAATTCAATATCGAAGAGAAAACCTTTGGTTAATCCAGTTCGCATAATATACAATTTCATTAAGAATGAAACTTCTCTGACGTATACGCTTTTGACTTAAAGCATTAATTTGGGAGGAGTGAAACTGGGGTGATAATCACAAGCCATGATGTACTTACACTATATTCAGCCATTACCTCTAGCAATGCACAAAATACCCTCCTTTTGTGTATGCAAACATTAAGCCCTACTGCAATCTCGTCACCGAAACAAAAAGTACCCACCACCTTTATTGTAATTATTTTTAAGAGTCATCTCCAAAAATTTGAAATTTCTTTAAAGATTGTACTGAACATTTTGAAGAGTTTTAAAGGTTATCATGGTTTCTTTAATCAGTGGATTGATATTTTTCTACATATGAGTTTGTAAGTTTTCGAGTTGTGATTAAAGTCTCTATTGCTTGAAAAATACTTACAGGGATCTTTGGGTTCAGGACGGTTTTCACACGTAACATGTTGATAGTTAAGACATTTTCCTGATGTAACGTCGTACAAAAGCGGATATGGACACTCGCGCTCTTGCATGATAAGTGATCCATTTTCAACTTTTGTGCACTCCAGATATTTGGCACAGCTTCCATGGTGACTTACATAGTCGCCAATTTTACATGTAGGTGTTAATCCCAACTTTTTGTCACTTTCTTTCTGCTCGATACCAAGCTCTGTACCTGTTGAAGAAGAAAAAGGTATTTTTGTGAGAAAGACTCATGATTGATGTGTGCAAAGCAATAAAATATTTGTCTCAGACTCTTGTGTTCATTTGGGACATACACTTCTGTAATAGAAAATAAATGCCAAAGAATCAGAACTGAAAATATGAGTAATATTGAAATGTGAGCGATGAATGTATATATATATATATATATATATATATATATATATATATATATATATATATATATATATATATATATATATATACGTTGGAAATATTTGTCCTGAAGGTCCTAATGATAATGAAGTACTTATATAGGTGCTGAACGATTGTCATATTGTAGCAAAAGATTTTTCCGTGTATTGATAGATTGATAGGGGATGATTTACCCTGTTTGTGTATGTTGTTAAAAATTTAGTATCTATGGGTTGAAATATCAACATAATTAATATGACTCTTGTGTATGATTTACATACGTACATAATTTTCTTCTACGAAAAGTATTTCTTTTGGAATAAACGATAACTTACATATATTAGGAATGGATCCCTTGGTAACGCACGCCTTTCCCTTGACATCAACTACTTTTCCAGCTGGACATGTATACCTCATAGCAGTGTCTCCCAAACACAGATAAAACACGGAACAGTCTGTGGGATCTCCTTTCCATTCCAGAAAGAGGCTGTTCTTACAGAGATTGTCTGCACGAGCAAAGTCGAGGAACGCAATGAAGAGCAACCGTTTCATAATAGCCATATTTGGCATACTCTTCTGTTGTTCAAAACTGATAACTGGGCACGACGTTTTCTTTCTTTGCCTGATGCCTAGAGTTCTGCGGTTCAAAGCCTATGCCTTGTATCTGGATTTTTCTTATTTTATATAGTACCAGGAGCGTTCTGATTTTGCAATCGTCCCACCCGGTTCCTGAATAATTTCACCCACCAGCATACCAGTGATTCCTTTGAGGACAGAGTGATGGGGAATATTGTTCAAATATCTTTACCTTTGAAAGTTTTGATTAATCACAGCGGATGAAACTTGTATAGAATGTATATAATATTAATAGTTTTGAACTGTAACTGTCTTGCAGTAATAAAGAGAAAACATATTTTACACGAATGAAAGGTGAGGAGGGCATACTCGATTCCTATCTTCTGCTAGTAATTATTCTTTCCACTTGCACACCTTCGGGGTCAGAGTCGAACTACGCAAGTGATAGACATACCTACGTGGTCCTAACCTGCCTAGCATTTGGAGATTTTTACTACGTCAGGTCGTGAAACTACACGGTCGATGTCATCCAAGGTGTGTTTCAACCCTCTAGATATGCTTCCGTTGGGGAGGAAATAATAGACAACAATTTCCTTCAGACAGGTCAGTATCTGGGGCGGAAAGTGATGAATGAAGTCTACTGCAACGTTTTAATGTCTTGCATTTTTTGCAATGAATATCAGTAAAAGCACGTCTAGAAGCTTCCCAAAAAAAATCTTCACCTTTACTGCTGAGTAACTTATTTCGTCTTCTTCGCCCCTCCCAACCTTTGACTCTCT
>JAECUM010034125.1:0-32302 GCA_016617855.1 Megalonaias nervosa
TTATGCAATGCTTGGAATGAAAATTATTCAAAATGAAAGAAGATACATGTAAAATAAGAAAATAGACTGAATAAAGAACTTAATACGTCAGTGAACAAGATTGTGGGAGTCAATATATAGATTGTCCATATCAACCACTCGTGACCAGTTCCAGCAAACGAAGCAGATTCAATACTCAAAGGGAGCTTTCAAAACTGTATTTATCTAACTTGGCTGCCATCGACAACTGACTCATATAGTAATCATTTTAACATATCGATCAGAAACAAATTTTAAATAACTGATGATAATTTATGTGAAATATTTGGGGATGAAATAGTGAATAACCTGCAATAAAATGCAAATTAGGTTCTTACGTGTAAAAACATTGATCCAACCTCCAAACACAAGTAAATCTTAATAGTCTATTTCATTCTCTAAAAAGGAAGTCAAATAATGTAACCAGTCGTGGTTTCATTATCAGGTTGTTAACATCTATAACGGAACAAAGTTTTAATGTTTGCGCGCGCATGCACGACAGAGACAGTTCTGTAGATTTTGCAAGTCGAAATAAAACAATATCGCCAAACCATTTTGTACACATGCCAACACATTCATGAAAAGTAGTCATCTATTTTTCTCTCCAGATCATGAACACAAAAGCCAATTATCAGTACCGTATTCAAAATGAAAGAACTCTCTCTCTCTCTCTCTCTCTCTCTCTCTCTCTCTCTCTCTCTCTCTCTCTCTCTCTCTCTCTCTCTCTCTCTCTCTCTCATTATCATCATCATTGCAGAGACACAGATACATGCACTTACAGACTGATTTTGCTTTTAATACTAAGGTCAATAATCAATTATTTTGCATAAGAATTATCAGCAATATACCGAGTCCACCCACTAACCAATCTCTACATAACCTTTGTTAAACAGCCATTTAAATACAATAATGTAAAATGCATTTATTAACATTGCTCTTTCAAATGCTATATCCACTAATTAAAGTTAAATGTGCTACAAGAATATTCCTGGCTATATTGTAATAATGTTCTCTAATTTATGATCATACGATGTGGGCTCTCCCATCTTTAATTTATTTCGTGCAAAAGTGAATCATATGCAAAACGAATCAATCCATATTTTAAAGGCATAATGACAAAAGCCAAATTGTGTATTCAGATAGAAACCATTGCTGCGAAAATGGCTCTTAAAAGACATGAACGTTAAATTATCACGTTTGCACTCTTATCAAACTATTCTCTTTATATGTGCGCTACAGTCCTGTTATGTCCAAAGATTTAAATCACGCGTGTTAATCAATGGCCTGGTTGTCTTTCCTACGCATGAGCAGAAATTTGAACTACGCTCACTCTCCATTCAAGTCACGGGTACAAACACGTCAGATGTTTATCACCAAGTTGTCTAAATTTAATAAAAAGAGTTAGCCATAATGCAACATTACCTACTTAATGCAACCTACGCAATTAAGACTCTTTTCTTAAACCAATCCAGTGATAAATCAATACTCACAGACGGCTAATCTTTTTTAGCAACCTATTTCTATCTTTTTGTTCAGCTAGCCACGGGGACTAGCTCAAGGAACTGTAGATAATACCCTACGCAAACCCCGTTTCCCCTCCAAAAATAGGAATTGCACCGACTCAGTATAAACCTACTCTTAAATTACAAGAGCAACCTCTATTATCTGTACATTTGACGTTGTAATTGGAAATTATAATTTACTTTCGCCACTTCTCAATTACGCTGTTCAATTAACCAATCAAAAAAACGAAAATTCGACACATCTCCAAGCATGTACATCGTATACCATTCTGTTCGGACTTGCTAATGATCTAGTTATCATAAATATGTTCAGCTATCTTAATCGTGCATCGATTGTTCGATCTATAATTCTAACCAATTGTCAGTGGGTATTTGAAATTCGAAGACCCTGTATTCAGATCGTTCAGCCACATGATCATCGAAACATGCGCACAATTGATTGAAATCAGCATTTGTTTCTTGGACAAAAGAACATATATGTATTTCCCCGTCCAGAATTTGAAGAATACAAGAAAGGAGAAATTGAAATAAAGATGTTAAACTAAACGTATCTAGATAATGTGTTTAGAATCTTCTAACTTTAGACTTTTCTGTGTGTATTTCTTTATTCTATAGGAATTATTTAACCCTAGTCGCTACAGTATAATTCATGCATCGTGATAATTTTACATTTGTACGAAGAATAAAATTTATGTTTGATTACTTATCACTTAAATTTACGCCTTTTATTCTGTAACTTTTCACTTACTGACATATGAATACAGGAAGTAGCGCTTAGATTCCTTCTTTACGATCTATAAAAATAACCAAGTTGAATAGTAAGATCGCTAAGTCTTGATGATATGTTGATTTTGCATTACTATAATGAATATAACCATTGCTGACTTGTTGATTTCCCATTACTATACTGCGTATAACCATTGATAATATGTTCATTTTCCGTTACTATAATGCATATAACCATTGATAATATGCTGATTTCCCATTCCTATAATGAATATAACTATTGATGACATGTTGATTCCTCATTACTGTAATGAATATAACCATTAGGGATATTTTGATTGCCCATTACAATAATGAATATAACCATTGATGATATGTTGAAGTATGTATAAGAAGTAATTGATACTTTTGTTTTACCATACAAGAACGTATGGGTATCTCAATGTGAACGAATGTGTGACCAAGGCAATTTAATAGCTGTCATCGGATGATAGGCTGTGTGTAGTGCGAGATGAGATACCGTCCTTGCGTTTTCACAGGAAGCTTTTTAGGGGACAGGGAACTTCCGGTTCCACTGGGTCCAAAGTCTTCAAGAGTTGGAGACGAAACTGAGACTGTAGCCTAGACAGTCGAAGTCGACAGAAGAGTAGTCGTGGGAGAGAAGGTGGAAGAGGAGGAGAAGGAGTCTGGAGAGAAAATGGAGGAGAAGGAGAAGATGTCTAGAGAAAGTTGAGGAGTAAGAGGTAAAGGAATTTGGAGAAAGGTCGCCGAGGAAAAGTAGAAGGAATTGGGAGAAAAAATAGAAAGAAGGGATACAACAGATGTGTAGAAATACAACGCCTTAGCTTCGAGAAGGAAATATATGTGTACAGTCATTGTCCGACTTCAATGAAAAAGGAATAATGCGCCCGGATAAATTTAATTTATTCTGAAAGTACATCCATATGTATCAAAAAAAAAACCAACAAAAAAAAACGCATCAAGGGTATCTAAGCTTCTGCAGCAGACGTAATGGCATTTTTTCAGTTGGGAAGTGGAAACATTGTTACAAGTGGCTGGTGAGAGAGTAACATTTCCTTCAATCCACTAAAACATGTAGAATTGTCTTTTCAGTGGATACAGTTAATGGAAACATCGCCAATCGGTGGGGAATGGTTATATTGTTATTTTATTTTCCCACTTTCTCGTGTTCTCGCTTTCTGTTTCGATTCTGCCATTATGCCAGGATATTATTCTGGACCTTTTCTAAAAAGGTTGAGTAAGGAATGATATTTGCCATAGATTAAAATATCCGCATTATCTTGGTTGCGCTTCCATGTGTGTGTGTGTGTGTGTGTGTGTGTGTGTGTGTGTGTGTGTGTGTGTGTGTGTGTGTGTGTGTGTGTGTGTGTGTGTGTTCTGAGGAAATACAAATCGCTTCTCACTAAAGCCATCATGTTACGTGCTTATACCTTACGATATCTTCTAAGATCAAACAACTGGTTTAGAAGTCAGTATATATATATATATATATATATATATATATATATAATCAAGATTTCCTATCAAATGCACGAATCAGTAAATTTATTAAACTCCGCGGTTAGTTCAAAATATAACACACATTGTTATATTGCAAACGAATCATTTACCATAACTGTGTTAAGGAAACAATATCATTGATCATCGATGATATGAGCAAAACAGTTGTTCCACTCATATATGCTGCAAATTTGGAAATAATTAATAGTATTGCTGATAAAAGTATTCTTCTTGTGAAATATATACAAGGACCCAAATTCACAAACAAATATTGAAGTTCTGTTCAATTACATTTATAAAAATTTCTAAATTTAGATTTATAAAGATTCCTTTGTGTATGTTAGGGACTGGGTGGAACGTGTTTGCGCTGGCCGTTTGCCAACTGTCTCTAGGTAATCGCCGGTGGCAACTTCAGCATTAAATGTTACGCAATAATTTTATTTGTTTGTGGATACTGGTTTTGTCGCTAGACTGCTTTAGCATAATGGTTTTAAGTAAACGGGTGCTGTTGCATAGTAGTTACCTTAATTTTTACAATCGGGAGTTGTTTAGCTTTCGGGTTAAAACAGTAAATCTACTTCGAGATCAAGATGTAATACGTTCTTAGTTGTAATTCCCTTTACAACATACCTCTATCGTTTTGGACAAGATTTGCTCTAGCAAAAGAGAGTTAAATCCTTAAAAATGTAAATTTAATGACTATTTGTCACAGTGTGTTAATTATGATTACAATGCAAGAATATTTTGAATAAAATTAAAAATCATATAGGTGCAGTATGCCTTGTAGTTTTTTATGTATCTATCATCAAGAAAGGACCACAGAGACATGGGCTTGACGTTAAAAGTTGCATACAAAAAGTACTTTGTCAACTATTATTGAGATACTAAGCAGTCTCGAAATACAACGAATGGATGTCTTCACATGTACGCAAACTGCATCGATGCAATAAAGCTGGTTGTTTATCTAAGGAATAAAAACATGGCTAGGTAATTTAGTGCACATTTGGTTAGTCACGCTTTCCTCTTATCATAGCATTATTAAATTTAACAATAATTAGACCTGATCTCTTAAGGTAGTGATATGGAGTATACAATATTAGGATAATATGCATTAAAAACCAGTGTCTCTGCCGCAATTATGCATGCTTGGAATGAAAATTATTCAAAAATTAAAAAAAAATTATAATTGAACATAATAAAATAGACTGAATAAAGATCTTAATAAGTGGTGGTCGGTGACTACCTGAAATGCTGACTGCTTCATTGACCAGTGTGACTGGTAGCCAAGTGTGCCAGTGACGACGTGTGTTTGTGTTACTCCATGCATGTAATCTTTTAGCCGGGGGCTAATTTTGAGGTTTGTTATACCCAGTGTGTCGGGAACTATAAAGATCATGTGTATGATATATGCCCCTTTTGTTTTCATCATTTAACAATTTGAGACAAGTTCCTCATTTTTCACTATTTGAGTGAATACATTTTACTATATGAGTAAAATACATCATTTTTACTATTTGTGTTAAACACATCATTCTTTTGGTCCTTTGAATTTACTGTAAATCATTAACCTTTGTCCTTTTACGATGTAATATCATTTATTTGTATTCACATTTTATGTTGCATTATTGGTTTCGTACGGATTGTGTTAATATTGTCCAATATTTGGATCTTATACATGCACGTGCTAATCATAATTCTTTTCCTTTTCAAGTCATTCATCAATAAACATTGTATTTGTATCACCATCAAAAGTGTTCTGTTATAAATCCGAATTCCAACCCGTTTACCTTGTTGCACATG
This sequence comes from Megalonaias nervosa, assembly GCA_016617855.1. NCBI lineage: Eukaryota > Metazoa > Mollusca > Bivalvia > Unionida > Unionidae > Megalonaias > Megalonaias nervosa. The sequence goes on from JAECUM010034125.1 coordinate 5,589, forward strand.
TGTCTCAAATGGTATTGACAGAATATGAGGAAATTTATAATTCCTATAAATCAGTAATAAGTTTCTTTTTCATTTTGTTAAAACCGATTGTGTCAATTTCGAAACGTTCATTGTACAAGCGTTACTGTGAGACGTACGTGACAATGGCATTAAAACTACCACCGAGTGGTGTTTTGTAGAATGTATACATCGTATTCAACTTTAACTATAACTTGTACCATTACCGGAACGCAAGGATATCAATGTGGAATGGATGGGATAGATCTCTTGATTGTGAAACGGAAATAGTTCAAGGTGTTGAATGGACTTATGCTCGCTTCATAACAGATTTCAGTTTTACTTGAAGGAAGATAGATATATAATCTTCTAATTATAGAGATGTAATTAGACACAGATGTCCCATCACCAGTTTCTCTATACACACTACTTTGCAACAGTAGGAGGAACATCACGATAAAGTGTTAATATAGTAACCTTGATGAATCTCTTTCTCACAAAACATGGTATTTTTCTGCTTTCAATTTCAGTGTCTCCGTTACAGCATCGGTCATTTACTCGATTTGCCAATATTTTGTTTGAGAGGGCATGATTTGTAAGCTTTTTTAGCAACAGCAGTTCTAATTCCATCGTTTCAGTTCCCGATGCAGACTTAAAAAAGATCTGTGGACATGTAAAGACATTTTAAGAATGTTATCTGCACTATATTGAAACTATTTCTCTGATATATATCTCACGCCTACGCTAATTGTGTATTTTCAGATGTGTCTTACACTCTAAATGTTTTCACTGTTTCACGTGTTTCCTGAACATTCATATTTCATGTATCTCAAGGAGAACCAATCAACGACATCAGCATTAGGTCACTGTGGATTAATTGCAATGCGTTAGTTACTCTTGTATTTTCCTCTAAACCAGTCCCAATAGTTTCTGCTCCTCCAAAGCTGGAGATGATGACATAGGAATTCGTATTTATCCCGTCTTACTTTAGCCACTATTTTCTTTATCCGTTTCTTTGGTCAGCCAGTATATTTATTTTAAGTTTCGCATATGCGGCAGACTCAGCATGTATGCACACTAGTAAACGTTTTGTATATTCAGTACCTGTCCATGTCATTTAAGTATTTTACATTTTCAGCACGAGTGTCCAATTTCAGATTCCAGTACAAATTGTGTACAGAAGCAGCCATTATCCCTGGCAAAAATAGTTTAGGATGTGCATTAATTGATTAGCATTATTTAATTTATTTCTACATTTCAATCCTAACCATCTAGAATTCCTCCTTAATATCAGCAACATCTCATTCAATTTCACTTCCTTACATAGATAGTTCCCGAATGACGTCATCAGCCGCCATATTTGCGGTCAGCGGGTAGATTTACCGTTGACTTTATATGGGGTTTGGAAGCTGAAAATAAATTCATTGAATCTCAAGATACTTTTACGAAACTTACACAAAAACAGAACGCAAGTCAAGCTTTCTTTCAAAACAACACGTACAAATCTGCATCAACGACGGCCTAATAAGTTTACAAACGTCCAATCCACACACCAGTTTCCAAGAAGGAGTGGAAGTGTTATTATAGGAAAGGCCGCGTCCTGAAAATTGCGTACAGTTCGTCCAATGCGACAGAGATGCATATTCGTGACAAGACTTGCCCCCGATACCCAGGAACCTGACATTTCCTCACATATTGAGCATTACTCTGGAGTTAAACCAACCCAGGTGGAAAAACTACAAACGAAATTTAATACCTATGCCAGCTTCAAAATCACATGTGATAACCCTACGCACAATGCAATGATGAAAGTGGATGCGTGGCCAAGAAATGCATTAGTTAGAGACTACTATCAAAGTCGGAGTTAAACTATGATATCCACAAATTGGACTCAAACATATATAATGGACACTTTACGCATTTCTTTTTATAACTGTCGTTCATTAACAAGAAATATACAAAATGTAAGAACTTTACGTGATATTTCCGATATTTGTTTCTTACAAGAATTGTGGCTTCTCGACAGTGCGTTAGACTGCCTCTCATCCGTACACGACGAGTTCTATGGATCAGGGGTATCGCCGATTGAATCTTCTAACGATATTCATACAGGTAGACCTTACGGAGGTGTCGGGGTACTATACCGTAGATCTCTCGCAAGTATTATACAAGTACAACACCTCGATGATCCCAGATTAATAGGTATTACTATCAATACAAGGGATTCCTCCTTGCTTTTTGTCAATATCTATTTACCATGTGATCTAGCGGAAAATTTTGGGGAAGTTATAGATTATTTGGGCAAAATTAATTCTATTGTAGAAAATGCTAATACAATAAATGCTTATGTAATAGGAGATTGGAATGCTAATACGCTCAAATCCACTCCCTTTGGAGATGAACTTCGCCTATTTTGTGACGAATATGGTTATATCATATCGGACTTGAAACTAATAGTTGACAACACAAAAAATTTTACTTACATCAGTGATTCACACAATACAGTGTCTTGGTTGGATCATTGTGTCTCTACACAATCTGCTCATTCTGCTATAAGTGATATGAGTATAATACACACCCTAGTAGGGTCCGACCATCGCCCTACTTTAATGACTATTAAGACTGAGCTACTTCCTAGATTTGATTCTTGCCACAATGAACTCTTAAACTTGAAATACAACATTAATTGGTCAGACCTTACTTCTGACGAAAAACTGAATTATACTCAGACATCTGCATTTTTATTAAACAAGATTGAGATCCCACATGGTGTTGCGATCTGTAATGACCATGGTTGCATTAATCAGGTGCATATGAAACAGATAAATGGTTTATACGCTGATATAGTAAAAGCTTTATCGAAATCCGGTAATAGATTGACTAGAAATTCCAAACGTGGCCACCGGGTTATACCAGGCTGGAATGACTGTGTCAAAGAACTACACGACTTTGCACGAAATGCTTACCTAATGTGGCGTGATAACGGTAAACCTCGTCATGGACAATTAAGTAACCGAATGCGTCAAACAGGAGCACAATTTAAGTATGCTCTTAGATTATGCAAGAAAGATGAAGTAAAACATAGAGCAGACTCGCTAGCATAAACATTTGAAAATGTCGACCAACGTGAATTCTGGAAGCAAGTTAAACAAAGTGCTACGACAACTTCCAATAAACTACCAATCTGCATTGATGGGAACCATGGTCAAAATAATATATGCAACATGTGGAAAAATCATTTTGAAGACTTACTCAATAGTGTTAAAAACGATTCGAATAAGAAGCGTGTTACTTCAGCATTGAATACCGCTTCTGCTCATATTGAGGTAATCACATTATCTGAGATCCAAAATGCAATAACAAGACAAAAAGGTGGTAAATGTCCAGGATCAGATTTTTTATATGTGGAACATTTTAAATTTTCAGATATTAGACTTCATGGGCTATTAATGATTTTATTTAATTGTATGTTTGTGCATAACTTTGTACCAGATGATTTCACAAAAGTTACAATTATACCGCTACTAAAAAGCAAAATTGGTAACCTGGCGGACAAAAATAATTACAGACCTATAGCTCTTACGACTATTATCTCAAAAATATTTGAATGCATCATACTACAAAGATGTGAAGTCACAATCTCCGATAATCAGTTTGGTTTTAAAAAGCAGCATTCAACAGATTTATGTCTATATGCCTTTAAGAAAACCGTCAGCTATTATGTAGAACATGGCAGCCCAGTATTTGCATGCTTTTTAGACGCTAGTAAGGCATTTGATAGGGTCAATCATTGGACACTCTTTAAAAAGTTGCTTGATATTAAAATACCTGTATACATAGTTCATACTTTAGTTAACTGATATGGCAAACAGTTGTATTATGTGCGATGGGGAAGTGTAATATCCAGCGCTTTCCATGTAACCAATGGAGTGAGGCAGGGAGGTATTATTTCCCCTTTGTTATTTAATATATACATAGATGAGTTAAATCGTATCCTGGGCCAGTGTTACGTAAGGTTACGTCTGCCACCAAATGTGTTGTTTCTTAACAATTTTAGTTTTGCTGATGATATGTCACTGATAAGTCCTTCTATCACAGGTTTAAGGAAATTATTGAAGATATGTGAACAATACGCATTAGAGAATGATATCATCTATAATACACAAAAATCAGTATGCATGGTCTTCAGCCAACTTCTTTTAAATTACCATCACCTCCCCCTGTACATCTTAACGGCAATGCTCTTACGTATGTCGACAGTTATATGTATTTGGGTCATATTTTGAAATACAATCAGTCAGATAATGAAGATATGATGAGACATTATCGATATTTGTGTACTAGAACAAACATGCTTCTACGCAAATTTAAGAATTGTTCATTGAGTATCAAAATTAGATTATTCAAATCTTATTGCTGCACTATGTATTGTGCTCCACTGTGGACAAACTTCAGTGAATGTATGAAAAGAAAACTAGTAATTGGTTATAATAATAGTCTTCGTTTTCTATTAGGTCTTCCTAGATGGAACAGTGCCTTCAACATGTTTGTAAATTATAATGTATTCAGTTTTGAGGAAGTAATGAGAAAGTATGTATTCTCAATGATAACAAGACTATCTAATAGTGAGAACTGTATATTGAAATCACTTTGGAACTATGCCATTCATTTAAATTCTCATATTATTAGTAGATGAACAAATTACGCTTTAAATGTGCCACTTAATTTCATTCTTAACAATGCAGGGCACGGTCCATTGTTGTAGATGTGTCTGTATACTTGTAAATATGATATATATGTTCTTTTATGTTTACAATGTTTTACTTTATATCCGTATTTTAATTTAGATGTATGGACTATGTAGTCTGAAATAAAGACTTCTTATTCTTATCTTATCTTAATATCTATATTTGTGATCTACAGACTGACTTTGCTTCAGTGTGCCTTGTTAAAAATGGTAAATTTTGGTGATCGTATATAGGAGAAACTGCAACGTTCCCTGTCGTCCAGGTAAAATGGGCAGAATATCGTATGCTAGTTACCTTGTCGAGAAGTATCTATAAATAACAATAATCATTAGTAATGTACAACACTCTACTACGATAAACAATACCGGAAGTTCCCATGTAGCATAAAGGATATGATATCTTTTTCTCTACCTCATATGAAACATACATTGTAATCACCCTATTAGAGTTCTGGTAGCGACACTTTTTCAATACAGTAGATAACGTAACTAAGTTTGAGATAAACATAACGATTGATGGTTAAAGCCATTAAATTTAATTCAGGATGTTATCCAGAAAAGTTAAAAGATCGAAGTGACAATGAAGTGGAAAAACAGTGTTGTGTTTTTTTTTGTACAAACAATGTGGCCAGTTTAGGTTAGCTTACAAGGCTGTCACATCCTTTTGTACATATTCTTCTTTTCATTTATTCCAATTATCAGTAAAGTCTTTCAAAACAGGATTTACATTTACTAATTTGTGGACGTTCCTAAATGAAATTTACCTCTTAAGAGTTCTATGTGGTTCCACTAGGAAATTAGTTCTGCTAGTAGTGTCAGACCAACACAGGTCAAAGGTCGTATACACACGATATGACTCTGAAAATCAACGGAATAAACTTACGAGTATTGGTTTTAAAGTATGTAACAGGAAAAAGTGAAACCAGCAAAATAAGTAAAATCAACAAGTAATTTATTCCTTTACAAAACAAGGTTAAAATTCAAAAGACATTTACAGTAATGTGAATGAAATCCCAAATAATCAAATGTAATATCACATGTCTAAACGTATAAACTGTTCCCAATGAATTCCAATTGAACTGAATAGCCTGATAAAGAACAATGATGCTATCAAGAATGTTTTTGTATGAGTTTACAATAATCCCAAAGGGGTGTATTAGTCCAACAGTGAATGAGCTGTAATAACCGAAAAGGGAATGAGCACTTAAGAAATTTCAATGAATATTTTGAAGAAACAATTCCTCTCGAATTACATCTCAACGCATTGGTAACTTGTGATCAAAATGGATTCCCACAAACTGACGTAAGACAGCAATTAAGTGCTTTTAGTTGATACACATTTTCACTTGACCCATATGTGACTCATTCGAACTGTATTTCCATTTCGATTGTTAAAAGTTTGTCTATACATTTTATTTTCATAAAAGCATAAGGAGTAAAATTAACAAACGTTAGCTATGTAAATATGTTGTTTACATTATCTAAAGTACAACTTAAAATCAAAACAAAAGTTAAGCACACAATTAAATATACACACCAATAGGTTTGAAATAGGTTAAAGTGTTATGCAGCGCAGAGAATCATCTAATTTACGTAACATACATAAATAGTATTTATTTCTGCATTTCATTCAAAATCTTGTCTAAACAGAAGGAGGCTGCAGCTTCATCGATCGCTTCGTTCTTCCAACAATCACAAATGGGTTAGGACTGCAAGAAAATATGGTGACAGTTATCAGTATGTTCACAGAGAATATGTAGGGTATGAAAAGTATTGAACATATTCAAATAAATGATATCCAGGTCACTGAAAGTAGGTTCATTCTAAGTGTTTCACGTTTTCGGTCTTTGCTTTGATGTCAGAATGAAAATTATTCCAGAAACGTGATGTCTTTGGGAAGAAATAATTAGTTAATATTATTGTTGAACAGGCTGAAAGATAAAGAAATTCTTATATCGGGTGATAGTTCAAATGGTCACAGTTTAATTACCACAACATTTTGTAGAATAACCCTTAGAAGGTAGATATGCATGTACGCTGTCTTTAGTCCATGTTAATTTTATGTATACGTCCGACATATGACATAACATATCACATTATGATGTCTGATCGTTGATCCGTCTTTTCAAAGTTACGTTTCTGCACAATAAGTCTAGTGTTATACCATCTACCGTTTCCACATATTGCAGGTCGACTGAATTTGGAATATAATAAACCAATCGTTCTGGATTTTAAACGACGAGAAACTAAAATCCTAACTAAAAAGGTTACTCCTTCACTGCAAAGCTATTGGGAGTCAGTAATAGGCTTACAATCTACTCTTTGCAAAGATAATGCCAAAGGATTTCACTAAGTTATATATTCCCACGTAATACTTACTTTCATTGCTTGCTTAGATAGTACCAAAGTTACATGTACGTGTTGGGAGGAGGGGGGGCATGTTCAGAAACGTAGAAGCTAGTACGTAATAATGTTCGGTTATAGCGTTTGTTATTCTCACATTCGGTGTGTTTGGATGCAAATTCACCTACATATGTATAAATTCCTAACCATATAGATCATAAGTAATAACGTCACAGTTTTATTAGATTTCATACGATGTATCAGTAACATATACAATCTCGGCCTTTTTAATCGCTGTATATCTCTCACAAATCTTATATTTTGTATTCAAAAAGCGTAGTAGTAAGATGAAACATGTTAACGAAAGAAACTGTCTCTCTGTCTCTGTCTCTCTCTCTCTCTCTCTCTCTTACTTTCCCAGACACAGATACAAATACATGCACACTGGTTTTGCTTATAACAATTTAAATACCACATCTGACAACTGTTGTCTTGGCAATGTAAATTTATATATACAACTAATGGTTTGATGGATTGTATGGGTGATTTTTACTAAAGCTAAAGAATTCTCCATTTGGTTGTATATAACTCCAGAACTGTGCCATTAATGATGGGATAGATTTCTCCTCCTACATTTCTTCCGCATTTATAGTATGCTAACATAAATAGAATTGGCAAAATTATTTAGAATGACAAGTAAAATTGTCAAAAGAACTAAAACATATATAAGGAAATTGTGAACATTGTAAGAAAGGTGTCACTACTAAACATTTGACGGCTTTGTACATAATAATGCCAAGTTTAGATGAACAATTAAAGATCTGTCAAATCATCTGTCATTTTCTGTCACCCTCCCTCCATCCTTTCCAAATCTCTCTCTCCATAACGCGTGCACATGGAAACTTCAGTACGATGGGAGTCAGTAGATGATATGTGCATTTCGCATTTCGCTCTGCAAAATGTGCTAACACTGTAAACGAAAACATTTATCAATATTGACATCAAGATAATTCTTTAAAGTCCTACTTATGTCATATATCAATTTCACGGTTCTAACAACATATTACAAGCTAACTTGTGTCCATGAGTTAAACTAAACCTTAAGATAAATTCTGCAAACATGTTACTTGGAATCGAGAACAGGACATTAATTTTCCTCTTGTAAATTCCTGGTCCACTTAATCTTTGTCATGTTTTTATTTCAGAGACCTGACCTTGTTTACAACTTAGAATGTGTTGGAACTGAGGTTGAAGATTTTTTTAGTTAAGGTAATCATTGAAACTACAAGGTGCTTCTTGACGTTAGGACTAAATAACCATTTGGGAATTATTGCGATTTATTCAGTGACATTCCGGATCATATCATATTTATATATCAAGACCATTCTCGAATTAGCACTTTCAAGGCTGCTGACACATCACATTCATTCAGAATACTCTATACGTTTCGATTTGTGATCATTTGGAATTTAATTGATAACTAACTCCAAAGGGACAGCTGTAGAGGCCACGTATACAATATAGCTCGTTGACTCGATTACGTAACAGACTGAGACAATTTATTGAAGTACCCGTCGGATACGAAGTCATAAGATATTTGATATCAAACTTGTATCTTATATAATTAGAGACTCGTGTGTTCAATATTTAGAAAATACGTACTGTATTCCTAACTACTCAATCACTCAGAGTATTTTCCTGAGGAGACTTCCATCACTAGATAACGCAGTGTCGCTTTCCGAGCAGTTACTGAAAATATAAACATCTTCAAGACCTGTGTTCTCTGCCAAATATTTATCTAACGTACTAAAGGCTTCTTTGATAGGGAAAGTTTTGTTTTCAATATCAAAGCTATGAATATTCCAAATATTACTGCTAGATAAACTGATACACTCAAGGTAACAAAAGATTAAATAGAGTGATCCAAACACTTTATGTAAATTCTTCAACTTATTTTAGAAAGTATATGTGGGTATTAACCAGCGTCTTCGTGCGTCTATTTTGGCCATCCTTCACATTTATGTTCTTTAGGAGATAATGTCACTTCGGCAGAGGTAGCAAAACTGTAACTTTATCGAAGACGCTTGTATTTGCATTTCTTGTGTTATATTAGTTGTATTGACAAGTTCTTCCAGTTTAAAGTCGATATAGTCTTTTTTAACAACCTTTCATGTTCTCGTGTCTGCTACGATTTAAGATTTTCTAATGGAGGGACATGATAAATGTAACACTATGAGCAATCCTTGTTATTGCATACCCGTTTTCTATCATGCTTCCTACGCCTTCCTTTATTAAAATGGCATGGCCTTTAATTAACATTCAGACACATCAACTGTGTTTAATGTATTTGTTTTCAATCACATTTATGAGAAATATTTAATCCTGTCCCATTTTTCTATGCAATGAATGTTTCCTACAAACAACGAATTAGAAGCCCCAAATTAGTAAATTTGTTATTCTTTCAAAACAAGTGGGCCCTATTGCCAGGTTAAGACATTGAAGTTTAAAAAATGTTGCTCTTTGGACTGAAAACGAAAGTTACTACCATCAAACTAACAACATCGTAGGATTTTAAGGTCACTATTGAATCTTACTAATGTACTGATATACGGCTTCCAGTAAAAAATGTTTTTGCCTTTACAACTGAGCTTTAGGGACTCAGTAAGAGCCTTAAACGCTACTCTATGGGAACATAATGTTGAACGCTTTCACTAGGATACATGTTGTTACGCACATTTTGCTTTAAACCATTAGTTAGATCGTACCACGGTCACTTGTGTACATGTGTTGTAAGTGGTGGTACATTTGTAAACTTAATTGCTATAACGTGTCAATGCTTGGTGATATTCTTTTCCTTATTACTTTTGGACTTGTGGTTCGGGATGAAAATTCTCCTTGAGAATAAGAATTCCAAATCATAACTATCATAAAAATAATTTTCATGTCATTAATATTCCTAAGCTTGGGCTTTTGGAAAAGCTGTATATCTGTCACAATTCTTATATTGTATCCGGAGCACGTTGCAGAAGGATAAAACAAGCAAGTGCAAGAAACTGGTTCCCTTCCTTGTCCCTACCCCATGTACGATATGTTGAAGAAACATTGAAATAAAATATACATAAATGCTATGTATTTACATTGCTCTTCCAGATGCCCCACCCTATAATCGAGGTTAGATGTACTCCAGGTTTCTTACAGACCTTATTGCAATAATTGTGTGGAAATTAAGATCATTCAAGGCCCCACCAGCGTTAATTTCTTACGTTCGAGACACCAGTCATTGTCAGTGTGAGGTAAAATAGTATTATACAGTTAATGACAAAAATCGATCTTCTTCTATCATTAGAATCCAGTGCTGAGAATTTAGCTTTCAAAGGTCTTGAATGTTTTATTCATCACGCTTGATATCTTTGTAGGATTATTACCCTAATATGCGCTCAAGGGCTGAATTCTGTTCTATATTTCAATATTGACATAGGTAGATAGATAGATAGATAAATTCGTTTTGCGATCCAAGGAGATTGTTTGTTTGATTTCTTTAATTTTGTTCTCGCTAGTGAAAATTAGCATGATCGTGAGGAATATCGTCGATGAAGACGTTTCGTTGATGTGTGTCTGTTTTCTTGTCCTAAACGTCTTTCTTTTATCTCGCCCTGAAAAATCTGTTTAACACTGGAATTATTATCCTTATACGTGCTATACAGTTCAGTTATGTTTTGAAGTTGCACCAGCTGTGATCAAAGAAGCAATACTGAAATGGTAATGATGGATATATAGATAGATAGATAGGTACATAGATAGATAGAAGTTTCGTGCAGATTAATTGCTGCTCCTGAAATGATCATTACGGTACAAATTCCATATATATATTTCTTTTAATACACGTGTTATATAATAGCAACAAGAAGGATAAGGTGTGTTGTTTTAATGGTTTGAATAGTTAGCAGCTGTTGCGTCCATCGACTTCTCGTCACAGGATGTGGACACTGGTACATTTCTTGCTTGCATTTTATAAATGTCTTCTATTGTATGTGATTCGCTAACTCTGTCAGCATCAAATGTTAGGCTGGTGATGCGACCGTTGATACTCTCTCAAATGACGGATTCAGTGGTGTATCTGTTGCCTGCACTGCTTCTACAGCTTCATTACCATCCGAATCAGTATCTCCATCAACATCTGCTGTTACAGATGGTGGTTCCACTGTTGATGCTATCTCAGATGACGGGTTCATTAGTGCATCTGTTGCCTGCACTGCCTCTACCTCACCCTCTTGATCAGAATTGTAATCTCCATCAACATCAATTGTTACGGATGGTGATGCCACTGTTGATTCTCCCTCAGAGGAGGGAATTAATGGTGCAGCAGTTGATTGTATAGCTTCTTCATTTTCAGGTGTAGATGCAGTCGGTAGTGGGCTGCCATAGGTCACTGACTTAGTTCCTTTAAACACAGATGCAAAATAATTATGTCACAACGAATCAAAGACGTCAAACTAATTAACTAGATATTCAATGAATTTTAAATTCAGTTCATACTAAAATTAATATCTACTATTAGGTTATTTACGACTGGATATAACTGAGCATGTACAAGACAAAGATAATATATTCTGTAGAACACTTCTATTTACCATTGTCGTGTGTGTTTTCCAAATATATTTGAAAAACTACTACTCACCGATAGCGATTGTTAGGAAGATCAAAGCCACAGTATTCTTCAACATGTTTGCAATAATACGTCTGTGGAGGAAAAGAATAAGAAGAGCAATAATTTGTGCAACTCCACAAGGATATGTTTTGTTTACACGTATAATATACTATATTTTTATACAATAATAACTTTATCATTGTAATGAACGTATGTAACTTCTGACATTTAGTGATTTCGTCTTGAATCTAACATCAATAAAACAAATGTATGTAATTGTTACAATATTACAGCGTTTGAACTATTTAATGCACTGTCGAGGATATAAAATCCAACGCGTTAAAATAATTTTCAGGATAACATGACGGTAAAGGTTAGTAGACTATTTTCAAATTGTAAAGGGACAAATTCCATGGTCCATTTGCAAACATTAAGAATTGTAATACTTATATAAACGTTTTGAATGTGGTTCAATTTAACATATGAGCCATAATATTGTCTGCTGTGAAACAATACTGGTGATGTCCTACTCTATTTTCATGAGTGCAAGCAGTGATACTCAAATACAATAACTTGTATCTTTCTTAAATGTACAGCGCAGAAACTTATGACAATATAATAGCGCAGTCAATGATGCTCCAGAAGCACAGAAAGAGCAAATTTCCTTTGTGAATAATAACACAACGCCTTAGCTTAGGGAAGGAAATACATGTGTACAGTCATTGTCCGACTTCAATGAAAAAGGAATAATGCGCCTGGATAAATTTAATTTATTTTTAAAGTGCATCCATATGTATCAAACGAAAACGCATCAAGGGTTTGATTCTACTCATCTATGTTACCAATTGGAAATATATATATATATATATATATATATATATATATATATATATATATATATATATATATATATATATATATATATAATCAAAATTTCCTATCCAATGCACAAATTAGAAAATTTATTGCACTCCGCGAAGAAATCTAAATATAGCACACATTGATATATTGCAAACGAATCATTTACCATAATTATGTTAAGAAAACAATATCATGTATCATTGATGATATTTGCAAAACAGTTGTTCCACGCATCTATGTTACCAATTGGAACATAAAAAATATTATTGCTTATTAAAGTAATCTTCCTGTGAAATATATAAAAAGGATCCAAATTGACAAACAAATTTTGAACTTCTTATCAATTACATTTATTAAATTTTCTCTCATGAAGTTGAAGGTATATTGCACTTACCTGTCAAAGGTTCCCAGCTCTGTCCAAAACCACCACAATACAGTACCTTTTTAAACTGCGTTTTACGGGTTGAATTACCCGGATGGATTGTACAAAAACTTAACAGATCCCATTACTACCTACAATGTACAGCCAATTGGATCATTTCTTGCATTTTTGGGGATGGTTTCAAGGCATTCAGTACAATGACGTTTACGATTCCTTTGTGTATGGTGGGGATGGGGTGGAACGTGTTTGTGCTGGCCGTTTGCCAACTTTCTTTGGTTAATCGCCGGTGGCAACTTCAGCATTAAATGTTACGCAATAACTTTATTTGTCCATGGATACTGGTTTTGTCGCTAGACTGCCTTAGCATAATGGCTTTAAGTGCACTGGTACTGTTGCATAATAGTTACTTTAATATTTACAATGGGGAGCGGTTTTATCTTTTGGATCAAAAGTAAATCTACTTCGAGTTCGACATCTAATACGTTCTTAGTTGTAATTCCCATTACAACATACCTTTATCGGTTTTTCTTTTTTACAATGGTTGCTGTAGGAAAAGAGAGGGAAAGCTTTAAAATTGTAAATTTGATAACTATTTGTCTCAGTCATTACAATGCAAGAATATTTTGATTAAAATTAAAAATCAGGTAGGTACAGTATGCTTTGTAGTTTGTATGTATCTTTCATCAAGAAAGGACCACAGAGACATAGTCTTGATGTTACAAATTGCATACAAAAAGTAATCCTTCAGCTGTTATTGAGATATAATGCAGTCTCGCTCTACAACGAATGGATGTCTTCACATGTACGCAAACTGCATTGATGCAATAAAGCTGGCTGTTTATCTAAGGAATCAACAAATGGCTAGGTAATTTAGTGTACTGTTTGTTTAGTCACGCTATCCTCAAATTATAGCAATTTTAAATTGAAAAACAACGAGTCCTGTTCTTTAAGGTAGTGACGTGGAGTAAGCAATATTAGGATAATATGCATTGAACACCAGTGTCTCTGCCACATACGAATTATGCAATGCTTGGAATGAAAATTATTCAAAATGAAAGAAGATACATGTAAAATAAGAAAATAGACTGAATAAAGAACTTATACGTCAGTGAACAAGATTGTGGGAGTCAATATATAGATTGCCCATATCAACCACTCGTGACCAGTTGCAGCAAACAAAGCAGATTCAATACTCAAAGGGAGCTTTCAAAACTGTATTTATCTAACTTGGCTGCCATGGAAAACTAACTCATATAGGAATCATTTTAACATATCTATCAGAAACAAATTTTAAATAACTGATGATAATTTATGTGAAATATTTGGGGATGAAATAGTGAATAACCTGCAATAAAATGCAAATTAGGTTCTTACGTGTAAAAACATTGATCCAACCGCCAAACACAAGTAAATCTTAATAGTCTATTTCATTCTCTAAAAAGGATGTCAAATAATGTAACCAGTCGTGATTTCATTATCAGGTAGTTAACATCTATAACGGAACAAAGTTTTAATTTTCGCGCGCGCATGCACGAGACAGACAGTTATATAGATTTTGCAAGTCGAAATAAAACAATATCGCCAAACCATTTTGTACACATGGCAACACATTCATGAAAAGTAGTCATCTATTTTTCTCTCCAGATCATGAACACAAATGCATATTATCAGTACCGTATTCAAAATGAAAGAATACACAACAAAACAAAAGAATCTGCATAGAAACAAACATAACACAATCAACGTTACTCTCTACATCCTCTCTCTCTGTCTCTGTCTCTCTCTCTCTCTCTCTCTCTCTCTCTCTGTCATTATCATCATCATTGAACAGACACAGAAACAAGTACTTACAGACTGGTTTTGCTTTTAACAGCTGAAATACCATCTGTCACAGCGGTTTTCTTGCAATACGTTGTGCATATATAATGAATTATTTACTTGTTTTTATGGGTGTTTTTGAACTGATTTCAAGGAAATGTTCCATTTAGTTATTTATAACTGCAGACCTTTGTCGTCGATGTTGGGATATATATCTGCCTAGAGCTTTCTTTTGCATGCACCCAATGCTAACATAAACCGAATGAAATATTTTGCAGACGGTGGAATAAAATGGTCAAACGAAAGAAACCTTTTTACTCCAGGATTGAATGAAACTGTCAACAATGTGAAAAAGGTGTCAATACAAAGAGACAGAATTTGGCCCTCTTCCCCTGTTCCAAAATTTAAGTAGAAATAAAACTAAAACCATTTTGAATAGAAAGCAAAAGATGTTACCCATTAAAATAAATAACAAAGCAATATTATCAAGTCACTGTTGAGTATTTTCTAATGTACCGATATATGGCTCACAGCAAATATTGATTGTTCTCCTTTACTACTTAGCTCTACTTAGCTCTGTTGAGTCTGTAATAGGTTTATAAACTACTCTATGCAAATATAATGTCCGAGCTTTTCAATAAGTTATATATTTGCACGAAAATTTCACTAACTTTGTTTGCTCAGATAGTACCGAATCTACGTGTACATTTTAACTCTCAGACTCCTGGTTTTGCATGCAAATTCTCCTAGAGAAGTGAAAAAAATCCAGACCATAGCGATTAGAAATACTAAGGTCAATAATCAATTATTTTGCATAAGAATTATCAGCAATATACCGAGTCCACCCACTAACCAATCTCTACATAACCTTTGTTAAACAGCCATTTAAATAAAATAATGTAAAATGCATTTATTAACATTGCTCTTTCAAATGCTATATCCACTAATTAAAGTTAAATGTGCTAGAAGAATATTCCTGGCCATATTGTAATAATGGTCTCTAAATTATGATCATACGATGTGGGCTCTCCCATCTTTAATTTATTTCGTGCAAAAGTGAATCATATGCAAAACGAATCAATCCATATTTTAAAGGCATAATGACAAAAGCCAAATTGTGTATTCAGATAGAAACCATTGCTGCGAAAATGGCTCTTAAAAGACATGAACGTTAAATTATCACGTTTGCACTCTTATCAAACTATTCTCTTTATATGTGCGCTACAGTCCTGTTATGTCCAAAGATTTAAATCACGCGTGTTAATCAATGGCCTGGTTGTCTTTCCTACGCATGAGCAGAAATTTGAACTACGCTCACTCTTCATTCAAGTCACGGGTACAAACACGTCAGATGTTTATCACCAAGTTGTCTAAATTTAATAAAACGAGTTAGCCATTATGCAACATTACCTACTTAATGCAACCTACGCAATAAAGACTCTTTTCTTAAACCAATCCAGTGATAAATCAATACTCACAGACGGCTAATCTTTTTTAGCAACCTATTTCTATCTTTTTGTTCAGCTAGCCACGGGAACTAGCTCAAGGAACTGTAGATAATAACCTATCCAAACCCCGTTTCCCATCCAAAAATAGGAATTGCACCGACTCAGTATAAACCTACTCTTAAATTACAAGAGCAACATCTATTATCTGTACATTTGACGTTGTAATTGGAAATTATAATTTACTTTCGCCACTTCTCAATTACGCTGTTCAATTAACCAAACAAGAAAACGAAAATTCGACACATCTCCAAGCATGTACATCGTATACCATTCTTTTCGGACTTGCTAATGATCTAGTTATCATAAATATGTTCAGCTATCTTAATCGTGCATCGATTGTTCGATCTATAATTCTAAACAATTGTCAGTGGGTATTTGAAATCCGAAGACCCTGTATTCAGATCGTTCAGCCACATGATCATCGAAACATGCGCACAATTGATTGAAATCAGCATTTGTTTCTTGGACAAAAGAACATATATGTATTTCCCCGTCCATAATTTGAAGAATACAAGAAAGGAGAAATTGAAATAAAGATGTTAAACTAAACGTATCTAGATAATGTGTTTAGAACCTTCTAACTTTAGACTTTTCTCAGTGTATTTGTTTATTCTATAGGAATAACTTAACCCTAGTCGCTACAGTATAATTCATGCATCGTGATAATTTTACATTTGTACGAAGAATACAATTTATGTTTGATTACTTATCATTTAAATGTACGCATTTTATTGCGTAACTTTTCACTTACTGACATATGAATACAGAAAGAAGCGCTTAGATTCCTTCTTTACGATCTATAAAAATAACCAAGTTGAATAGTAAGATCGCTAAGTCTTGATGATATGTTGATTTTGCATTACTATAATGAATATAACCATTGCTGATATGTTGATTTCCCATTACTATAATGCGTATAATCATTGATAATATGTTCATTTTCCGTCACTATAATGCATATAACCATTGATAATATGCTGATTTCCCATTCCTATAATGAATATAACTATTGATGAAATGTTGATTCCCCATTACTATAATGAATATAACCATTAGGGATATGTTGATTTCCCATTACAATAATGAATATAACCATTGATGATATGTTGAAGTATGTATAAGAAGTAATTGATACCGTGCTGTATTATGACTTTTGTTTTACCATACAAGAACGTATGGGTATCTCAATGTGAACGAATGCGTGACCAAGGCAATTTAATAGCTGTTATCGGATGATAGGCTGTGTGTAGTGCGAGATGAGAGGGTTATGGAAAAATATTGTACCGTCCTTGCGTTTTCACAGGAAGCTTTTTAGGGGACAGGGAACTTCCGGTTCCACTGGGTCCAAAGTCTTCAAGAGTTGGAGACGAAACTGAGACTGTAGCCGAGACAGTCGAGGTCGACAGAAGAGTAATCGTGGGAGCGAAGGTGGAAGAGGAGGAGAAGGAGTCTGGAGAGAAAATGGAGGAGAAGGAGAAGGTGTCTAGAGAAAGTTGAGGAGTAAGAGGTAAAGGAATTTGGAGAAAGGTCGGCGGGGAAAAGTAGAAGGAATTGGGAGAAAAAGATAGAAAGAAGGGATACAACAGATGTGTAGAAATACAACGCCTTAGCTTCGAGAAGGAAATATATGTGTACAGTCATTGTCCGACTTCAATGAAAAAGGAATAATGCGCCCGGATAAATTTAATTTATTCTGAAAGTACATCCATATGTATCAAAAAAAAAACCAACAAAAAAAAACGCATCAAGGGTATCTAAGCTTCTGCAGCAGACGTAATGGCATTTTTTCAGTTGGGAAGTGGAAACATTGTTACAAGTGGCTGGTGAGAGAGTAACATTTCCTTCAATCCACTAAAACATGTAGAATTGTCTTTTCAGTGGATACAGTTAATGGAAACATCGCCAATCGGTGGGGAATGGTTATATTGTTATTTTATTTTCCCACTTTCTCGTGTTCTCGCTTTCTGTTTCGATTCTGCCATTATGCAGGATATTATTCTGGACCTTTTCTAAAAAGGTTGAGTAAGGAATGATATTTGCCATAGATTAAAATATCCGCATTATCTTGGTTGCGCTTCCATGTGTGTGTGTGTGTGTGTGTGTGTGTGTGTGTGTGTGTGTGTGTTCTGAGGAAATACAAATCGCTTCTCACTAAAGCCATCACGTTACATGCTTATACCTTACGATATCTTCTAAGATCAAAGAAGTGGTTTAGAAGTCAGTATATATATATATATATATATATATATATATATATATATATATATATATATATATATATATATATATATAATCAAGATTTCCTATCAAATGCACAAATCAGTAAATTTATTAAACTCCGCGGTTAAATCAAAATATAACACACATTGTTATATTGCAAACGAATCATTTACCATAACTGTGTTAAGAAAACAATATCATTGATCATCGATGATATGAGCAAACCAGTTGTTCCACTCATATATGCTGCAAATTTGAAAATAAATAATAGTATTGCTGATAAAAGTATTCTTCTTCTGAAATATATACAAGGACCCAAATTCACAAACAAATGTTGAATTTCTGATCAATTACATTTATAAAAATTTCTAAATTTAGATTTATAAAGATTCCTTTGTGTATGTTAGGGACTGGGTGGGACGTGTTTGCGCTGGCCGTTTGCCAACTGTCTCTAGGTAATCGCCGGTGGCAACTTCAGCATTAAATGTTACGCAATAACTTTATTTGTTTGTGGATACTGGTTTTGTCGCTAGACTGCCTTAGCATAATGGTTTTAAGTAAACTGGTGCTGTTGCATAGTAGTTACCTTAATATTTACAATCGGGAGCTGTTTAGCTTTCGGATAAAAACAGTAAATCTATTTCGAGATCAAGATGTAATACGTTCTTAGTTGTAATTCCCTTTACAACATACCTCTATCGTTTTGGACAAGATTTGCTCTAGTAAAAGAGAGTTAAATCTTTAAAAATGTAAATTTAATGACTATTTGTCACAGTGTGTTAATCACGATTACAATGCATGAATATTTTGAATAAAATTAAAAATCATATACGTGCAGTATGCCTTGTAGTTTTTTTTTTATGTATCTATCATCAAGAAAGGACCACATAGACATGGGCTTGACGTTAAAAGTTGCATACAAAAAGTACTCTGTCAACTATTATTGAGATACTAAGCAGTCTCGAATTACAACGAATGGATGTCTTTACATGTACGCAAACTGCATCGATGCAATAAAGCTGGTTGTTTATCTAAGGAATAAATACATGGCTAGGTAATTTAGTGCACATTTGGTTAGTCACGCTTTCCTCTTATCATAGCAATATTAAATTTAACAATAACTAGACCTGTTCTCTTAAGGTAGTGATATGGAGTATACAATATTAGGATAATATGCATTAAAAACCAGTGTCTCTGCCGCAATTATGCATGCTTGGAATGAAAATTATTCCAAAATAAAAAAAATATAATTGAACATAATAAATTAAACTGAATAAAGAACGTAATGAGTGGTGGTCGGTGACTACCTGAAATGCTGACTGCTTCATTGACCAGTGTGACTGGTAGCCAAGTGTGCCAGTGACGACGTGTGTTTGTGTTTCTCCATGCATGTAATCTTTTAGCCGGGGGCTAATTTTGAGGTTTGTTACACCCAGTGTTTCGGGAACTATAAAGATGATGTGTATGATATATGTCCCTTTTGTTTTCATCATTTTACAATTTGAGACAAGTACCTCATTTTTCACTATTTGAGTGAATACATTTTACTATATGAGTAAAATACATCAATTTTACTATTTGTGTAAAACACATCATTCTTTTGTTCGTGTGAATTTACTGTAAATCATTAACCTTTGTCCTTTTACGATGTAATATCATTTATTTGTATTCACAGTTTATGTTGCATTATTGGTTTCGTACGGATTGTGTTAATATTGTCCAATATTTGGATCTTATACATGCACGTGTTAATCATAATTCTTTTCCTTTTCAAGTCATTCATCAATAAACATTGTATTTGTATCACCATCAAAAGTGTTCTGTTATAAATCCGAAATCCAACCCGTTTACCTTGTTGCACATGTGTCTCAAATGGTATTGACAGAATATGAGGAAATTTATAATTCCTATAAATCAGTAATAAGTTTCTTTTTCATTTTGTTAAAACCGATTGTGTCATTTTCGAAACGTTCATTGTACAAGCGTTACTGTGAGACGTACGTGACAATGGCATTAAAACTACCACCGAGTGGTGTTTTGAAGAATGTATACATCGTATTCAACTTTAACTATCTCTTGTACCATTACCGGAACGCAAGGATATCAATGTGGACTGGATGGGATAGATCTCTTGATTGTGAAACGGAAATAGTTCAAGGTGTTGAATGGACTTATGCTCGCTTCATAATAGATTTCAGTTTTACTTGAAGGAAGATAGATATATAATGTTCTAATTATAGAGATGTAATTAGATACAGATGTCCCATCACCAGTTTCTCTATACACACTACTTTGCAACAGTAGGAGGAACATCACGATAAAATGTTAATATAGTAACCTTGATGAATCTCTTTCTCACAAAACATGGTATTTTTCTGCTTTCAATTTCAGTGTCTCCGTTACAGCATCGGTCATTTACTCGATTTGCCAATAATTTGTTTGAGAGGGCATGATTTGTAAGCTTTTATAGCAACAGCATTTCTAATTCCATCGTTTCAGTTCCCGATGCAGACTTAAAAAAGATCTGTGGACATGTAGAGACATTTTAAGAATGTTAACTGCACTATATTGAAACTATTTCTCTGATATATATCTCACGCCTATGCTAATTTTGTATTTTCAGATGTGTCTTACATTCTAAATGTTTTCACTGTTTCACGTGTTTCATGAACATTCATATTTCATGTATCTCAAGGAGAACCAATCAACGACATCAGCATTAGGTCAATGTGGATTAATTGCAATGCGTTAGTTACTCTTGTATTTTCCTCTAAACCAGTCCCAATAGTTTCTGCTCCTCCAAAGCTGGAGATGATGACATAGGAATTCGTATTTATCCCGTCTTACTTTAGCCACTATTTTCTTTATCCGTTTCTTTGGTCAGCCAGTATATTTATTTTAAGTTTCGCATATGCGGTAGACTCAGCATGTATGCACACTAGTAAACGTTTTGTATATTCAGTACCTGTCCATGTCATTTAAGTATTTTACATTTTCAGCACGAGTGTCCAATTTCAGATTCCAGTACAAAATGTGTACAGTAGCAGCAATTATCCCTGGCAAAAATAGTTTAGGATGTGCATTAATTGATTAGCATTATTTGATTTATTTCTACATTTCAATCCTAACCATCTAGAATTCCTCCTTAATATCAGCAACATCTCATTCAATTTCACTTCCTTACATAGATAGTTCCCGAATGACGTCATCAGCCGCCATATTTGCGGTCAGCGGGTAGATTTACCGTTGACTTTATATGGGGTTTGCAAGCTGAAAATAAATTCATTGAATCTCAAGATACTTTTACGAAACTTACACAAAAACAGAACGCAAATCAAGCTTTCTGTTAATATCTATATTTGTGATCTACAGACTGACTTTGCTTCGGTGTGCCTTGTTAAAAATGGTAAATTTTGGTGATCGTATATAGGAGAAACTGCAACGTTCCCTGTCGTCCAGGTAAAATGGGCAGAATATCGTCTGCTAGTTACCTTGTCGAGAAGTATCTATAAATAACAATAATCATTAGTAATGTACAGCACTCTACTACGATAAACAATACCGGAAGTTCCCATATAGCATAAAGTATATGATATATTTTTCTCTACCTCATATGAAACATACATTGTAATCACCCTATTAGAGTTCTGGTAGCGACAACTTTTCAATACAGTAGATAACGTAACTAAGTTTGAGATAAACATAACAATTGATGGTTAAAGCCATTAAATTTAATTCAGCATCTTATCCAGAAAAGTTAAAAGATCGAAGTGACAATGAAGTGGAACAACAGTGTTGTGTTTTTTTGTGCAAACAATGTGGCCAGTTTAGGTTAGCCTACAAGGCTGTCACATCTTTTTGTACATATTCTTCTTTTCATTTATTCCAATTATCAGTAAAGTCTTTCAAAACAGGATTTACATTTACTAATTTGTGGACGTTCCTAAATGAAATTTACCTCTTAAGAGTTCTCTGTGGTTCCACTAGGAAATAAATTCTGCTAGTAGTGTCAGACCAACACAGGTCAAAGGTCGTATACACACGATATGACTCTGAAAATCAACGGAATAGACTTACGAGTATTGGTTTTAAAGTATGTAACAGGAAAATGTGAAACCAGCAATATAAGTAAAATCAACAAGTAATTTATTCCTATACAAAACAATGTGAAAATTCAAAAGACATTTACAGTAATGTGAATCAAATCCCTAATAATCAAATGTAATATCACATGTCTAAACGTATAAACTGTTCCGAATGAATTCCAATTGAACTGAATAGCCTGATAAAGAACAATGATGCTATCAAGAATGTTTTTGTATGAGTTTACAATAATCCAAAAGGGGTGTATTAGTCCAACAGTGAATGAGCTGTAATAACCGAAAAGGGAATGTCCACTTAAGAAATTTCAATGAATATTTTGAAGAAATAATTCCTCTCGAATTACATCTCAACGCATTGGTAACTTGTGATCAAAATGGATTCCCACAGACTGACGTAAGACAGCAATTAAGTGCTTTTAGTTGATACACATTTTCACTTGACCCATATGTGACTCATTCGAACTGTATTTCCATTTCAATTGTTAAAAGTTTGTCTATACATTTTATTTTCATAAAACCATACGGAGTAAAATTAACAAACGTTAGCTATGTAAATATGTTGTTTACATTATCTAAAGTACAACTTAAAATCAAAACAAAAGTTAAGCACACAATTTAATATACACACCAATAGGTTTGAAATAGGTTAAAGTGTTATGCAGCGCAGAGAATCATCTAATTTACGTAACATACATAAATAGATTTATTTCTGCATTTCATTCAAAATCTTGTTTAAACAGAAGGAGGCTGCAGCTTCATCGATCGCTTCGTTCTTCCAACAATCACACATGGGTTAGGACTGCAAGAAAATATGGTGACAGTTATCAGTATGTTCACAGAGAATATGTAGGGTATGAAAAGTATTGAACATATTCAAATAAATGATATCCAGGTCACTGAAAGTAGGTTCATTCTAAGTGTTTCACGTTTTCAGTCTTTGCTTTGATGTCAGAAAGTAAATTATTCCAGAAACGTGTTGTCTTTGGGAAGAAATAATTAGTTAATATTATTGTTGAACAGGCTGAAAGATAAAGAAATTCTTATATCGGGTGATAGTTCAAATGGTCACAGTTTTAGTTACCACAGCATTTTGTAGAATTTCCCTTATAAGGTAGTTACGCATGTACGATGTCTTTAGTCTATGTTAATTTTATGTATACGTCCGACATATGGCATAACATATCACATTATGATGTCTGATCGTTGATCCGTCTTTTCAAAGTTTCGTTTCTGCACAATAAGTCTAGTGTTATACCATCTACCGTTTCCACATATTGCAGGTCGACTGAATTTGGAATATAATAAACCAATCGTTCTGGGTTTCAAACGACGAGAAACTAAAATCCTAACTAAAAAGGTTACTCCTTCACTGCAAAGCTATTGGGAGTCAGTAATAGGCTTAGAATCTACTCTTTGCAAAGATAATGCCAAAGGATTTCACTAATACTTACTTTCATTGCTTGCTTAGATAGTACCAAAGTTACATGTACGTGTTTTTTTTTGGGGGGGGGCATGTTCATAAACGTAGAAGCTAGTACGTAATAATGTTCGGTTATAGCGTTTGCTATTCTCACGTTCGGTGTGTTTGGATGCAAATTCACCTACATATGTATAAATTCCTAACCATATAGATCATAAGTAATAACGTCACCGTTTTATTATATTTCATACGATGTAACAGTAACATACACAATCTCGGCCTTTTTAATCGCTGTATATCTCTCACAAATCTTATATTTTGTATTCAAAAAGCGTAGTAGTAAGATGAAACATGTTAACGAAAGAAACTGTCTCTCTGTCTCTCTCTCTCTCTCTCTCTCTCTCTCTCTCTCTCTCTCTCTCTCTCTTACTTTCCCAGACACAGATACAAATACATGCACACTGGTTTTGCTTATAACAATTTAAATACCACATCTGACAACTGTTGTCTTGGCAATGTAAATTTATATATACAACTAATGGTTTGATGGATTGTATGGGTGATTTTTACTAAAGCTAAAGAATTCTCCATTTGGTTGTATATAACTCCAGAACTGTGCCATTAATGATGGGATAGATTTCTCCTCCTACATTTCTTCCGCATTTATAGTATGCTAACATAAATAGAATTGGCAAAATTATTTAGAATGACAAGTAAAATTGTCAAAAGAACTAAAACATATATAAGGAAATTGTGAACATTGTAAGAAAGGTGTCACTACTAAACATTTGACGGCTTTGTACATAATAATGCCAAGTTTAGATGAACAATTAAAGATCTGTCAAATCATCTGTCATTTTCTGTCACCCTCCCTCCATCCTTTCCAAATCTCTCTCTCCATAACGCGTGCACATGGAAACTTCAGTACGATGGGAGTCAGTAGATGATATGTGCATTTCGCATTTCGCTCTGCAAAATGTGCTAACACTGTAAACGAAAACATTTATCATTATTGACATCAAGATAAGTCTTTAAAGTCCTACTTATGTCATATATCAATTTCACGGTTCTAACAACATATTACAAGCTAACTTGTGTCCATGAGTTAAACTAAACCTTAAGATAAATTTTGCAAACATGTTACCTGGAATCGAGAACAGGACATTAATGTTCCTCTTGTAAATTCCTGGTCCACTTAATCTTTGTCATGTTTTTATTTCAGAGACCTGACCTTGTTTACAACTTAGAATGTGTTGGAAATGAGGTTGAAGATTTCTTTAGTTAAGGTAATCATTGAAACTACAAGGCGCTTCTTGACGTTAGGACTAAATAACCATTTGGGAATTATTGCGATTTATTCAGTGACATTCAGGATCATATCATATTTATATATCAAGACCATTCTCGAATTAACACTTTCAAGGCTGCTGACACATCACATTCATTCAGAATACTCTATACGTTTCGATTTGTGATCATTTGTAATTTAATTAATAACTAACTCCAAAGGGACAGCTGTAAAGGCCACGTATACAATATAGCTCGTTGACTCGATTATGTAACAGACTGAGACAATTTATTGAAGTACCCGTCGGATACGAAGTCATAAGATATTTGATATCAAACTTGTATCTTATATAATTAGAGACTCGTGTTTTCAATATTTAGAAAATACGTACTCTATTTCTAACTACTCTATCACTCAGAGTATTTTCCTGAGGAGACTTCCATCACTAGATAACGCAGTGTCGCTTTCCGAGCAGTTACTAAAAATATGAACATCTTCAAGACCTGTGTTCTCTGCCAAACATTTATCTAACGTACTAAAGGCTTCGTTGATTGGGAAAGTTTTGTTTTCAATATCAAAGCTATGAATATTCCAAATATTACTGCTAGATAAACTGACACACACAAGGTAACAGAAGATTAAATAGAGTGACACAAACACTTTCTCTAAATTCTTCAACTTATTTTAGAAATTATTTATGGACATTAACCAGCGTCTTCGTGCGTCTATTTTGACCATCCTTCACATTTATGTTCTTTACGAGATAATGTCACTTCGGCAGAGGTAGCAAAACTGTAACTTTATCGAAGACGCTTGTATTTGCATTTCTTGTGTTATATTAGTTTTATTGACAAGTTCTTCCAGTTTAATGTCGATATAGTCTTTTTTAACAACCTTTCATGTTCTGGTGTCTGCTACGATTTTAGATTTTCTATTGGAGGGACATGATAAATGTAACACTATGAGCAATCCTTGTTATTGCATACCAGTTTTCTATCATGCTTCCTACGCCTTCCTTTATTAAAATGGCATGGCCTTTAATTAACATTCAGACACATCAACTGTGTTTAATGTATTTGTTTTCAATCACATTTATGAGAAATATTTAATCCTGTCCCATTTTTCTATGCAATGAATGTTTCCTACAAACAACGAATTAGAAGCCCCAAATTAGTAAATTAGTTATTCTTTCAAAACAAGTGGGCCCTATTGCCAGGTTAAGACATTGAAGTGTCAAAAATGTTGCTCTTTGGACTGAAAACGAAAGTTACTACCATCAAACTAACAATATCGTAGGATTTTAAGGTCACTATTGAATCTTACTAATGTACTGATATACGGCTTCCAGTACAAAATCTTTTTTGCCTTTACAACTGAGC
>JAECUM010034126.1:0-40577 GCA_016617855.1 Megalonaias nervosa
AGATATTTGTATCAGAAATAGTTAATCCCTGTGACGAATGAATCGTTATAGCGTATCCTAACGTCCACGGCGATTTATCCATGCTCAATGCACCCTTAACAACATCAACAGCAACCAAAACAACATCATTCAGTACAAGATTTTGTATCCCACCGCCAGGAATTTCAACTTCAATATTCTGTCGTCGAGTATCTGTTGGGCGATAATATAACGGTACAGGTAGATCTGAAAACTTTTCTTTATGTAACAGAAATAATTTCTCCTGCAGTTTATCACGAACTATCTTATACTTGCGACTATTAAATCAGCGGGATTCCATAAACTCAGAAAATCATTCATATTAGTCTCTGGAATTACTTTACGCATTATCTCACATTGTATTTTATCTGGCTGTAGTCTGATTAACCTTTTAAGTTCTTTCAGCGGTTCATCAATAGCTCTATGGTCATCATTTATTTCTTCATAATAATCTACATTATTCTTCAGCCATTCATGTGGTGACTGTCCAATAAAGGGTGGTGGTTGACCATGATCGCCACACATAATTACAGCAGTTTTCTTTGTTAATAACCAATCAGGAAATGTTTTTAATATTTCTAACGGTACTGTGTCTATCTCGTCCCATATAATATATTTAGGTATATATTTCTCACCCATTCGCTCAGGAGTCCATGTGTCTCCGCACCATCTGAAGAAACTATGGTATGTACATGATTTTACTCCTCGTTCTTTTATTTCTCTGGCGAGTTTATGTGTCGGTGTCAAAACAATTATATCTGAATGGTTGTTCAGGAATAATTTAATCGCACGAGTTGTTTTACCTGAACCACCACATCCATTGAGATAAACAGTCTTATGTCTAGCCACAGGATCATATACAGATGGTGCTGATGACTTTGATGCTTGATTATTATTTTTGTAATATATTTCCTTAATTTCAACGTTGGCAGATTCAGAATAACTAAGTATATTCTCTTGTTTTATTCTCCATGATCCCCATTCACCATTACCAAGTAGCGGTTTTAACAAATCCGTATATTTTTTATTTATGTAGAACGAATCCGTAGCAACTCTGACAGCGTAACGAGGAAATCTATTTATCATCGACAATAGATTTATCGAAACATAGGCTAGCACTGAAGATCTTAAGTGAGTAAACTGCGGTGAGTCGCCATCAAGATAGCTCACAATTGTACCTAGTTTGGTTCCGTCTGATAAATAAGCATTACATCGGCTTATAAATGTGGTTTTTTTTCCGTTGTATCAGCGATTATAAAATCGAGTTCAGCATCGTCCATAATCAATCTTGTGCAGTGTCTTTTATTATCAAATGCTCCTCCTTGA
Organism: Megalonaias nervosa; assembly: GCA_016617855.1. Classification (NCBI taxonomy): domain Eukaryota; kingdom Metazoa; phylum Mollusca; class Bivalvia; order Unionida; family Unionidae; genus Megalonaias; species Megalonaias nervosa. Next base: position 1,345 of record JAECUM010034126.1, read on the forward strand.
GTAAATTTACCAATTATCTTTCTACCGAGATCTTTTGCAACTTTCTCATCATGCTCATCTCTGCATTTACGTATATTATTAGTAATTTTAATAATGTCATCTTCATTAAGATCAGGAAATTCTCTCCTGGCATCATCGATGTTAAATCTATCCGGTTCTGGTAACCAAACTTGCTTCTGTGAACTATACGATATAATTGCCTCACTCACCGGTAATAATGTTAAAATTCCAGCATCAAGCATATATCGTAATAATACTATTGGAACCCGACATTTTTCTGAAAAATGTCTTCCAAACCAAGCATAAGTAATCGGATGGAGATCTTCTGTAAACTCGAATGATTCTATATAGGCAAATCCGGTTAAGTCAAAATCTGGTAAGGGTCCGTTTATTGCAACTCTGGTCATCTCATGTGATGGATGTCCAAATCTCTTAAAGTATTCAGAAGATTCTCCGTATGCAAGAAAACTCCCAGGATAACATGCTACCATATCAACTGAGATAACGTCATTATACTTATATTTAGTATTCCATAATCCACCGTGTCCATATTCTATACAATTTTTCTGGATATCTTCAATAAATTCTGATCGTGTCGGTTTCCATGCATTTTTCTCCTGAGCGAAGTGAGCAGTAACTGATGGAACGGTAAAACAATTATTCAGTAATTGTCTAACTTTGACATCGTCAGAAGTATATTTCAGCGCAAGATGTTCCATTTCTACATGAAGAGATTCTGTACGATAAATATTCCCACCAGGCCGTACAAACTGATCATAATGATCATATTCTGAACTTTGAAATAACCAAACAGATACAGGGTCACTTTTACTGATATTTTTGATAAAATCAAATATATGACCATCATAAAATTTAACCGTTCTGTCTCGTGGAAATATTGTTACTGCCATAGTCCATGCATGTGCATTGTGATCAATAATATCTATCGAAGCTCCTCTTGATTCATATTTCGATTTATACAAAATCTCTCCTGTTAACGTCCTTACTGTTATTGGAAATTTTAATAGCTTTCCCAGCTCAGCAACGTCACTAATAGATGCTCCGGTATCCTTGACTGATTCTGCCCACGTATTTATTTTTTTACGTCGTAAATCTGTTAAACCATTACCACGTATTGCATTTATGAAATGTTCTGTAACTGGTTCAGCTACACAGTTTATTCTTGATTCTGACAGTCTCATCGGTTTGAGATCCCCAACGTCAGGTTTATTATTCAGCGGATATATTGCATGTACAACCGCAGTCACAGGGTATTCACGTTCATAATACGGTTTGTCAATACCAGTCAGTATTTCGGGCTTGGATTTATTACTCAAAATGACAATATTATTTCCTGACTGTATGTGGACTGGATCACGCTTGTCACGAATAATCCAAGTATCGTCGTCTGTCCTTACAATAAATTTTATTAAAATAAAATATTTTTGAACATCAAGGTGGTTAATAATCATTCTTCCTCGTCTGTCATTCATTATAGTATCGACAATATTTCCGATCCTAAATGTTGACCACACATGAGCCGCACCATTGTCACGAAATTCCTTCTTGGCTTCACGGATACGTTCGGTTATATTCTCATTTGTTAAGGCTAGATCTTGCATCGAAACACTAAATTTATATTCTGATAGTCTGTCAAGATCAAATCTAGTTCCCGCCGAGATTGCGGAAGGCTCAATGATGGATAATTCTTTCATTATAATTAAGACAAATATTTAAATTAAATTTTAGTATATATATAATGATTCAAACAAAGAATCGATGTATTAGGCTCAAAATCGGATATACTTCTCCTTGTAACAAAGCATGCGTGAATGAATTCTGCTGCTACCATATGCAAAGCGTTAAAAATGGTAGTCTAGGACCAAAACCGTGTGTGCAATGTGGTGTTGGAGTCAGAGGAAAAACTCAGTTATGTGTAAAATGCGGCGGTAAAAAATATAGAGAATTAAAACGATATTATGACAAAAAAAAAAATAATACTTTGACATTGTCAGGTAAATCTCCTATAAAAACCGTAGAAGATTATCTGGTCAGATTTCAAAACAATGATTTAAACAAATAATATTATATATAAATGGAGCAAAAAGAATTTGTGGCACATCCCATAATTAAAAATTATGAGGCGTCTCGAGATGGTGTGATGAGAAACTGCAGATTGAAAAAACCAGTCGATAGTGTTAATAAATTTGGTTATTTTGTATTTAATACCAGTGGAAATAAACATTATTTCTCACATAGATTCATATTCGAATGTTTTCATGGAATCATTAAAAATGGACTTGTAATTGATCACATTGATGGAAATCCCAAGAATAATCGGTTATCTAACCTGCAGGCTATTACACAGAGTCAGAATACTGCACGTGGAAATACAGGAAGGTGTAAAGTATTTAAAAAGAGAGCTATTAAATCCGTAAATGCAGAAACAGGACAAGAAATAACTTTTCCATCAATAAATGCAGCTGCAAAACATTTTGGCACACATCCACAATCAGTACAATTTGTTGCAAATAAAACATACAAATCTACATATTCAATAAAATATGATCAGTCGATAATATTTGAATATATCAAATAACTCTGTACTCTTAATAAATAAATATTTTTTTACTGTATAGTTCGACTCTGTTAATTATTCCCAATCAATCATGACACCTTCACTGTCGCTGCTCTCAGTGTCATTGACAGAATCAAATAACATAATTTTTCTTAGTTGTATTACACAATTATCTACAATCTTCTTTTTCTCGTATTCACGAGATAATTCAGATCTGATATTTTCGATCGAACGTGCAAGAGGCGCAAACAGCTTTATCTGTTTGTCATTTACTCCTGCCAAGGATACCAGCATTAATTGATAAATCAGTTTCATGAATCTGTACTCAGATGTCAGTGTGTATTTACCCTCGGCTTTTCGTTGTTTCAATATTTCATAATCGCATAATATTTTCTCAGGATCGAGATTATCAGAGAGATTTATTCCGTCATGTTTTAATATTTTAATAGCGGAAATAATAGCATTAATATTTTCTTGGTTCATTATATAATAAATATTTCTTCAATATAAAAATATTGATCATGACCGTAAATACAGATCAATATTTAGTGATTCTACTCTTAAATCCCCAGCAATTTTGTAAATTTATCAGATTTTCTAAAATTAATGGGTAAAAACCCCAGCATTATTACAAAATTGTTAGATTTTCTAATTTTAATGGGTAAAATCCAAAGCAATTTTGTAAATTTATCAGATTTTCAATAAACATCCTAAAAAATAATAATTATTATAAGATATTTTCTTGATCAGATTTTGACAGATTTTCTAATTTTAATGGGCAAAAACCCCAGCAATATTACAAAATTATCAGATTTTCTAAAATTAATGGGCAAAAACCCAAGCATTATTACAAAATTGTTAGATTTTCTAATTTTAATGGGTAAAATCCCCAGCAATATTACAAAATTATCAGATTTTTCACGTTCATCTTAAAAACAATAATTATTATTGTAAATATTTCTTAATCGGATTTTGACAGATTTTCTAAAATTAATGGGCAAAAACCCCAGCAATATTACAAAATTATCAGATTTTTCTAATTTTAATGGGCAAAATCCCCAGCAATATTACAAAATTATCAGATTTTCAATAAATATCTTAAAAATATTTACAAAACATATCATCACAACACAACCCCATGTGAGTTCCTAGATTGTCAAACAACATTCTAGCAAGCTAAGGGGCATTCGAAATTAGACGAAACACATTTATACAGACTCAACCCCCATATGAACCCCTAGGTTGTCAAACAACATCCTAGAAAGCTCAGAGGGTGATCCGTAATTTTTATTAACGACACAAACACAACACATAAACTTATCCTAATGGACGGCACAAGCACATAAACTTATCCTAAACTTATCCTAATGGACGGCACAAACACATAAACTTATCCTAATGAATATATGATTGTATGATCATGATTATATATACAAATGATTATGATTTTGATTTTTTGCAGACAGCACAAACATAAACTTATCCTAACTTATCCTAACTTATCCTAACTTATCCTAAACTTATCCTAATGAACATATGATTGTATGAACATGAATATATACAAATGGTGATGATTTTGATTTTTGCAGACAGCACAAACATAAACTTAACAACAAACTTAAACTTAACTATTGACGGAATACAACGGGGGGGGGGTACCTACGTCCAACAGATTTTGTACACTCTTCCCCATACAAAACCCCGGGGAGTGCAAAAGTACACCCACCACGTGGTTACATGGTGGGAGAGTTGTATTATTTTTCTGTTGGGTTTCGTACCCTAATTATAAATAGCATCCGTCGCCGAATGCAAGATAATATATCTTTACCATTTTTGGAGACTCGAACACACAGAGAGTCTTCAGAACTTGATCTACGTGCAAACGCCTTAACACCTCGGCCACCGCTCTCTTATGAATATACAGTTAAATTTAAGTATATAAACTATTTGCACTGTCTCACATGTGATTACTAATAGAATAAAATCAGTTATTGTAGAACTGTAGCGTGAATTTACTTCAATTTTTCAAACATAATTCATAAAATAATCGCATATTACATTTTCTGTATGAGTTATCGTTCGTTAGGTCAAAATACATGTGTTATAAGAGCTAAAAATAACTTTGATTTGTAATTCAACGCACTTGTATAAACGGACGTGAATTTAAGGTTATCAGAGTCAAAAGATGCATCAATATCCCTCTCTGTTACAAATTGCTGCTTCACTAACAGCTAATTACTTACAGAGAACAAATAAATCACTAAATAATTAACGAAAACAAGATATCTTCGTTGTTTATAAATCAAACGTAGTAGTATGGGAGATAATCGTTTAATTTGCTCTGCAGAGAGAGAGAGAGCAGAGTTATCTCGCTTTATTACATGTGCAATTGCCTCAAACGTATATTATTTAGATTTTAATGATTTTGAGTATTGTTCAACCCATCAGATTGAAGAATTTGTAACAATTTTATTAATCAGAGTACCATTAGTCCATCAGATTGAAGAATTTGTAACAATTTTATTAATCAGAGTACCATTTAACCCATCTGATTAAGAAAATTCTAAATATTTCATGAAACAGAGTACCATTTAGCCCATCTGATTAACGAATCTGCAGATTTTACGAATCAATATCAATAACAGAAGGTTTGTTAACGAGCATCATAATAATAATATTGTTTGATAAATCTGTAGATATTTCATGAATGAGAGTACCATTTAACCCATCTGATTAACGAATCTGTAGATATTTCACGAATCAGAGTACCATTTAACCCATCTGATTAAGAAAATTCTGATTATTTCATTGAATCAGATTAACAAACCCATGAATATTTCATTGAATCTGATTAACAAATCTGTGAATATTTCATGAAACAGAGTACAATTTAACCCATCTGATTAAGAAAATTCTAAATATTTTATTAATCAGAGCACCATTTAGCCCATCAGAATAAGAAATTTATAACAATTTTATTAATCAGAGTACCATTTAGCTCATCAGAATGAGAAAATTCTAAATATTTTATTAATCAGAGTACCATTTAGCCCATCAGAATGAGAAAAATCAGTAAAAAAAAAAATAATTATATTATTTCAGAATCAGATTATTTTTTTCCCTTGATTATATCAGAAAATATTTACTCGGACGTTCTACGAGCATATATATAGATTTATATTGAGAGATTCTTGTCTTAGATCCAAAATGTGTCCTGTCTGGTCGGTGAGTTTAAAATTTATCCTTGATAATAATGGATTATGTACACGTACATAAACTGGATTAATTGGCTCAGATACAATTAACCACCCGGGCGGAGCTTGAGGGCTAAATGAATATAATATATACCCTTGTTGAGCTTGAGTGGATTTTTCAAGATCTACTTGATAGCTGCCATCAATTACGTCACATACTCGATTGACTGCGATCGTTGATGTTATATTAACAATACCAGGTGAGATATGGCGACCTCCACCATGTGGATCATTATTATATTTAACAACGGTTGGTGTAGGTATTAATTTTTTCAATGAATCACATATTCTTTTAAAATGTTCATCAATAAGATCATTAACTGATTTTTTTTAGCTCATCAGAGTTAAATCCCGGAATTATAAATGTTGGTAGCTGTTCTTCTGTAATTCCATAATGTTTAAGAAACACTGTTTTAAATAAACGTTTATAACTTACACGTTGAATTGGGCTGTCTTCATTAACTATGTAAGTATTAAGAAATCTATCTGCCGGTGCGTTTAATGTTTTTTCTCTGTCAACGATAGCCTTATTTACATATTCTAAGTCTGATGCAACTTCATTCAAATGTTGTATTGTTTCAATTATTTGATTTTTTAAATCATCGTCATAAAAAGTGTTGATGCTGGAAAATAAATTTCTTAGATCATTAAGTACACGTCCATGTTCAGATTTAATTGGTCTTGATTCTGAGTTAATTTCTTCAACGTTAATTGTTGCTATTCTTGTTGTACCTTTCTTACCCTGAATGAAATCTATAAAATGAGTATAATGTCTGCAACCACGATAAGCATCCGGATTCTCTATAAATGGATACGTTTTTCGATATTCTGGGATTTTTATAAATTTTTCAACATTTATAACGAAAACAGATCGTTGTGGTTCAGGTGGTCCTTTATAAACTGTTTCAACTTTAGGCCATCCTAATACTGATCTGATCGAACTTTGATAAATATCTACAGAATAATCAGGGGAATTTATTTCAATCACCGCTGATAATGTTGGTTCGTAAACAGTAATTGCTATTTTGGATTCTTTTCCTGTAATAGATTTAATTCTGCGTTGGAACTCATCGTTGATTTGTTCTATTTGATAACTGCCCGTTGGAATAGCAACTACTTGCCAATCAGGAGTTCCATCAGGCTTATTCTTATTTGCAAATACCAGCGAATTATTTGGCTGTAGTCCACCAAATGGTTTTGATCTAATATTTGGCCAGCTATAATAAACTCGCAATTGTGCTAATGCTATTTCTTTTGCAGGAATTGCGGTTGGAAAGTTAACGCTAAACTCAGGATTGGTCGAACTTAATGAGATCATCGTAGTTTTTGACGGGGTTGTATTAGTGACGATCTGTTGAAGTAATTCTCTTGACGCTGTCGAGGACTCAGTCATTATTATTATTATTATTATTATTATTATTATTATTATCATTATTATCATTATTATTTATTATTATTATTATTATTATTATTATTATTTAATTCGCCTTGGTTATTGTGAGTGACTTTGTCAGCGAATCTGAATGCTTCATCATAGGTTTTCATTATTGTTGCGAACTCCTCATCAGGTATTTTACCATCACTGAGGTACAAGGAAATATATGACGATAATTTAGAATAGGCTGTTGTTGCTGTATGTAATTTTATTATATACTCGTGCAATTTATCATTTGTACATGTAGCTATCTTCTTGGCGATAATACTAAGAATGCCTGCGATAGTCGTTGAAGTTGAAACGACAATTGTTACAACTGCAGGCGCTGTCATTGTTATTGTTGATAATAATAATCCTGCTCCAGCAACAATAGCGGAAACCGAGTAAACAATTATATCAATGACAACCATACGTCTGCGATATTTTTTTACTTTTACTGTATAATCGTCGATTATATTTTTTAATTCAGTCTGACACTTACATACTTGATTATATCTGTGACGTTGAACGTCGATGTAGGACTGGGGTCCTTGGTTTTGATTCATTATACAAGGACGTTAAGTAATTAATTAAGGAGTTTCAGCTACGAATTCCAGACATCACCAGTAACGTCTCGGAGGCATTTCCGTTGACGTCAACGTAAATATTTCTTTAGTGTTTTTATTTAGCATCACCAGTAGAGGATTATGATATATATTCGGTGATGATGAAGTGGCAGCAGTAATTTCTAAACCGTACATGGACAGCCTGTATAACCCAGTTACTTCTGCGGTATGTTCGAGAGTGTTATTTTGTGGTGTCCATGTTGATGATCCCGATGCTACTGTATACACGATATTTTTAATCTGTCCGTGTGGAATTTTAATCAGATTAGTTTTTTGAACAATATTAGGTATTCCACTGACAATGTCGTTGAGTTTCATGTTAACGTCGGAGAGTTTTATGTCAACGGTTGGTTGTTCCCCAAAAAAAATCTTTAATGGTTTTGTTATGTTTCTACGAAAATTTAAGAACGTTTCTACATGTCTAGAAAAAGTATTATTGAGTGTAGTCATTTCGTCATTGATTGTTTTTAGCGAAGTTGTCATAGGAATTTCCTTATCATCGACGTATTTCTTCGTTGCAGCATCAAAATCAGATTCTAGTGTTCTTAGATTATTAATACCATTGTTATTCATGTTGAGAAATGCACGCATTATACCGCCGTTGACTAATACGTACTTAGATTCTTGATCGTCGACATATTTCTTTGTTGCAACGTCTGTATCTGCGGCTGGGTTTCCAAGGTCTATAATTTTATTTCGGTTCATGATAATGTAATCCGTGAATGAATCACCAGCTTTCGTGATATAATCGTTGACTGACGTACCGGAATCTTGTATTTTACCCTGATCAGTAAAAGTAACGATATTATCAACAACCGCATTAGGAACTCGTATGAGTACATCTGGCAGTTGTATATTACTCGTCTTTAATCGTCCTTCTTTATCCTGAAAAACAACGATCTCATTTTGATCCACACTTGTAATATTTAATAAATCGTCAGTCTCATTTCTGAGCTGATCAAGGGTTGCATATTTAGATAAATCACCTTGCTGCTGAGCTTTACCACGAGAAGATCTTCCGTAAATATCTACCATTATATTTACTAATGTCTGTGTAAATGTGACGTCGTAGTATATTCATGTACTACTTTGTGAGGTGGTTTTGTTGATTTTGATACAACATCAAGTACGTTAAGTACTTCACGACCACATATTGGCGGATCAGTTAATGTTTGTGTTGGTAACGTTGAATACCAGATTGGAGCAATTTTATTACTGCTGACATACTCTAGGAATTCTTTTGGTGGAGCTAGTCCATATGAATCAAAATAAATAATTCCACGTGGATCATTTGCATATCCAACCCATTGAGTGCCTGGGCCAGAGTTTTTATCGAGATTAATAATACCAGTTTCAATATTGTTTGGTTGTTTTGGTAATTGATCACGCATAAAAACACCTCTGAAGTTTTTTATTTTTAACTTTTTAGCAGCATCGAGTAAATCAAAATTGGACATAGGCAGAATCAATGAACTGTCCCTGGTAATTTCAGACCCTTTCCGTACCATGAATACGGGGTCCCTGGTAATCTTAGACCGCGACCGTATGCTGGGCCTGATAATCTTAGACGGCCCGGCTGTGGTACGTTTGGTGCTCTTAACCGTCTTCCGTGTTGTTTTGCTCGTGATCTTTTTTTTTAAGCTTTCTGCGTGCATGATTCCTTTTCCTGTTGCTTTCTTTAATGCCATTCCAGCAGCGGTTCCAACGGCGCCTAATGCAGCTGCTTTTGCAACAGCTGGGGCTGCAGCGGCTATTAATGCTGGTATAGCAGCAAGAAGTGGAAATATCCCACCCGTCTTAGCGATGTCTTTAATGGCGCCCGCAGAAAGATTAAGTTTTATACCTTTATTTGATTTTTTGGCTTCATTGAAGTTTCTGAACTGACGCTCGGTCAACGATAATTTACTTGCACCGCTCATTTGTTCTTTCTTCAACGATATTTTTATTCCACAGTTATTTTTTGATGCTGATTGTAGCTTTTTAATCTGACCAGGAGTCAGACTGACACTGACGTGATTGTACGACATTATAATATTATGAGCGATCTAAGCACATGTTTTCTACGGGAGCATCAACAACTCTCATTCGTCCACCAACACCTTCAAGTAACATTGATTTATCGCTGAGCATAACAGCAATTGCTCTGTAATTGGCAACAGCTCCAACATCTCTGTTAACACGAGCTCGAAAATGTATATCAACAACAGATTGTCGGAATAAATCTAAATGTTCTAGTGAAAAGTAATAAATCGGATACAATGTTGTAAAATCCAATTGTGATATTTGTAAACCAGTATCAACATTTTGATCACGACCCATGAACGTCATCAGACGATGATATGCACGTGCTACATGATTTCGATCGAAATTCAATAAAATATCCTCAGATGGTTCTTGATGTCCATTTATTCTTAACGAAACCTCAGAAACATTAAGATGATCAAATATCATATTACTACGTAGTTGATTATCCACCCGTGTAGCATCCTGAAATGCAATAAATATATGTCGTGGTGCAGAAATACCCTGCTGGGAAGCTATTTGCCACGTGAATAAACCATTAACATTACTCTGCACAGCATCTGTGGTCATTGTCAACCATGATAATGCTGATTTATCACCTTGACCCATAAAAGAGAGTAGACGATCTTCTTCAGATATTGATGGAGTCATCACCGGCATCCATAATGAAAGTTTGGTTAATACTATTTTACCAGCATCACCAATGGGTCTCCATATTGCATCATTATCGGTTGCTTTTCGTACGAGTACAACCGTATGTTTAGCTCCAAAAATAGCTTTTCTGACGTTTCTGCAAAATCCAAATATGTGTGAAAGTGGAATTGAACATGAAAATGTTCTTCTGTCACCTTTCAACATTGATCGACGTGTTGTAAATCCTAAGTTGAAATTTGGATTAGCACCATGAACCACAGGCCACACGTCAGCATCAGCGTTGTCGGCATTATTTCTTGGTCGTCTTATATTATACTGTCCATTGTCAGGGTGGTCAGAAGTATCCTTGACAAACATCATTGATGGGCCAGCTGATCTTGAATAATCGTCGCTGTATCTCGCAAGACCAAGTATTGTTGTAGCAACATCAACGTCTTTCTGGATTGATTCAATATTTTTTCCGTCAATCATGTACGTTGCGCTGTCAAACAACGCCATGATGCCATTATTAACAAAACCAACCCTAACTTCAGCTCCATATGCTACTGGTGCTGCAGGAGCAGCGTTATTTAAAATTTCACCTTCTACTTCAATAAATGCCTCAGCGGGTAAGAAATACCTACTTGTATCCTGAACTTGCAGTTCAATTCTTCCACCCTGATCTGGAATTCGTGCATCGTAAGAATAATATTGATAATCACGCACAGACTCATCCTTGAGTACTGGTGCGTACATGTCAAATGCAGGATCTACGTTTGAACATCTTTATTATATTTGCTATCGTGTAAAACGAAGACCACTTCCTGCTATCAGACTAGCGGTTATATTTTTTTCTTTTTCTGACATTGGTACACTAGCCAACTCTGCTAGTTTTTGATTCGCAGCTTGATTTATTATTTTACTGACATTTGCGGGCATTACTTCAGTACTGGGTAATTTTACTGGTTGAGGTTTTCGTCGTATTAATCGTGCTAGTCTATCCTTGATCGCTGAAATGCTTTACTAGCAACATTACCAACAGCACCAATACCTTTTTCACGAACAACATCAATAGCTTTCATTCCCAGTTGCTTTGCAATCGGTATTGCTTTTGGGGCTATCCTTCTAAATAGACCCTGAACAACATCACCTAGTCCATCTCCGTAGGTTGTTTTGTATACTGGTAATCGTGAATTTATTACCCTGACCATGGTTGGTCCACGTTGAGTACTATGTACGATCATTTTATTATAGTAACTGTATTTTGATTACATACTCAATCACTGTGGTAGTCATCGGCAATTTCATTAATGAGAGACCGATACACATTAATATCCATGATAGCGCCTGTAAATAATCGTTTACAAATATCAGCTGCTTCATTAATTATTTCTGGAGAATTATTACCAGCTCGTTTTCCTCCGATGAGGATTTCCAGTCGATTAACATCGGAGAGAACGCTGTTTGGACAAGTAATAAGGCCACTTCCTTGATTAGTAAATCCACTTCCACTTGTGTTGCCAGAAGAGGCGCTTGACGCCAATATTCTTCCTGTTCTTCTAAACCTTTTTTTTCTTCTTCCTCAACATGAGGTTGTCTGAATAGCAATTTTTCCGGCGATGTCATATATCCGGGTAAGTGCAATCTTTCAGCATCTTGAACTTGTCTCATAAATTCTGTAAATCTGTCCTTATATTCATCAGTGATTCTGGATATATTATTATACTTTCGAAATACAAAAGAAACCCAATTCTTTTTTGAAACACTGGCGGTTTCTGGATCTAATAATGTATCACGATGTGAATATCCTGCTGCTGCAAGTTCGATAGGGTTATCCCGAAGTAGTCTACGACCTTCTTCGGTAAATCGGGCTGGTGGTTTTGATTTTGGTTTTGGCTTTGGCGTAGCAAGATCCCTTACGTCACCGACCTCCTCACGAACTTTGTCAATGCTCTCAAGTACTTGTTGTACTTCTTGTAATTGTGGCTGAGCCGCAGCTATTTCGGCTGGAAGTTCTCGTAGAATCTTCTTTGTTTTTTTAGTTCTTTCTGCTATTTTTCCAGTTGCTTCAGCGGTTTTCTCTAACGTTGGAAGAAGACCTTTAGTGGTTTCTGTGATAGGTTTAAATAATTGTTTTGTATCCTCTTCAAATTCAACATGAGATTCCTGACGTGATTGTAGTTGTTGCTTGACAGAATCACGAACAGGTAAATATTTTTTAATTGCCTCTAATCGCTCTCGAGCTAATTTAGCTGAATGTGGTTCTCCAATATTCATTATTGATAATATTTATAATAGTTGTTTAATTTATAGCAGCAGGAAGGGTGAAAAACAACCAAAATTAATTGACCCGTCGAGTAAACGAAACACATTATAAGATAAAAACAAAGAGTCAACGATGGAATAACAAAAATGAGCTAACCCAAACGATTTATTATCCGTTTTCAACCGTACGGAAATAGTCTTGGTTAGAGACTTTGGTTTAGAGTTATTGACATTGTTTTTTCAGCCTTCGTAGGAACCTTATGTTTTAGACAAATGACGATTCAGACAAGTGGTCTGTTCACCCTTCCTGCTGCTCCATATATACTACGGTAGGTAGGTAGGTAAAAATAGGCAGTATTGTTAACCTGAAAGGAAAGCAGCAGATGAGTGAGTGGGAAATATTTTCCGGTAGCTTTCACTTCAAACGTGAAACAGCAACCTATCCCCTTATCTTTCAGAAGCTTGCGTAGAAGTAAATACAAAATATTGCCTCCACCTTGCCAGGTGGAGTATGAGTTATTTATTTGTTTTGCTTGCAACCACTCGCCAATCTTCGCTAGTAATGCATCATTGTACATTGACCTTTGGCATATTGAACGAGCCAAAACATTTTGTCTCAGAATATATTTGGGTATAGTCATCGCTTTCGTATTCTCTCTCTCTCTCTCTCTCTCTCTCTCTCTCTCTCTCTCTCTCACACACACACACACACACACACACACACACACACACACACACACACTTAATCGTAATTGTCATAGTCTACAATAGCCAAGTAACCAAGGCCACAATTAGAATTCGTCGAATGGGAGGCAACTTTGAAGTGTGTTGGTTATTACTAGTTATCGCCTCTTATTACCACTGTTTTCGCATCTGTACTATAAATACAGATATAGGTAATTGTTTGTATATATGGTTAGCTGATGACATTGTTTCTGGACTTATGAATGCTTTGACTTGAGGGTAAACTTCCGTTGTCGTCATAGTCATTTATTTATTATCGATATTTTCCCCCACAGCTTTACATATCATGTTATTGCCCTGCAATGGCTGAAGTATTTCAGTATCAGCATGTCTTTGTAAAACTACCCTGTAGCTGTATCCATCTATTGCCTATATCTGTGATATGTTTGTTACTCACATTTAAGTCGATGTTAATTTTTTTACCTAACCTCTGACCTAACCCAATCACTAACGTCTCATTTTTCTTCTCTCTTCTTGTTTCCTTCAATCGTAAATAAAACAGCTAAGCCATTGCAAAACACAACTCTTTATTACCTCTTAGTGATATTATACCTCTAGTACACATTGGTACACATTGGAACGCATTGGTACACATTGGTACGCATTGGTACACATTGCCTCAAGTATGATCCCAGTCATCATGTTAATATTTTATTTAAGGTGAAAAGCAAACGTTTCAGGCATACCATGAAATCTATCACTTCTCTATCTTCGTCTCAATCGGTGTATTGTACCCTTTTGCAATTGTTATTCATTGGCCATTAACACTATGAAACAAAGTCTCGATTAAAAACATTTTAACACGTAAAGCTGATAGCAAGCACGAATAATAACCACAATATAAGCATAAATGTAAGTGATTTTATGTTTCAAATTGTGTTTTAAATATTTTATATTTTTGTATTTTCTTCACTTTCGCGATTTGCAGTCATTTCCTCTTTGACTAGTTGCATGCACGTTTCGAGGCTGTAAAAACCATAAGGTAATTAGCAATTAGTACTCCTTGTTTAATTCTTGTCATTATCATGGTAAAATCTTCTGTATCCCAGTCTATCGGAAGCACTGTAACACCAAAACAAAACCTACATTTGTTCAGATGAAATGGGTAGTTTAACTTTATTGTTATCAGTTGGACTGGTAAGGTATTAGTAGATTAGTAGGTATTAGTCAATTGTAATGCAGTACTTCAATTCTACAGAGATAATTCAAACAGCCAAGAGTTGTGCCGAAGGCACAGGCTACCGCATTTAAATTGTTTCTGTTGAACTTGTAACCTTTGCATTTCAATACATGTTCCATGTGTGAGAAGATTTTAAAAATTTCACGTAGTTTTACCAAGCTGATTCTTACTACAGAACTTATCCAAATGCAAACATCAAAGTAAACAAAGAAAGTGCTACAAGGAAACAAGATATTAACCCTAAAGGAAAGATTATAAATGGAGAGGCGAAAACAGGAATTACATTCATGAATAAAACAAAAAGTACATTAAGCATGCATACAAAAGAATTAAATCTTCAGATTAATTCATATGACAAGAATGATAATTTAAAAACATTAAGATGAAGCAACAAGTCAAGCGTGACGGTGATGTACTCTACGTATCATATAATGACTTGTATAGGAGATTGCTACATTTTACAAAACATGACGGTTTCAGGAATGATGACCTTCATATTGATCACGTGTTTTATATTCATCATTTGATTCTCATGGGAATGATTTAATTAGTCAAATCCACACATGCTATAAGATACCGAATGAAAACATATTTTAAAAACTACAAAATACCTTCCGAAAAGTGATAAAAGAAAACAGGGAAAAGGTTTAATCAATCAATGATGATAGCAGTCTATTTTCCTAAAAAATCTGATTGCTTTGCTGTGCATTATGTACACATTGTATCTGTACACATTGTCTCTGTACACGTTGTATCTGTACACATTGTCTCTGTACACGTTGTATCTGTACACATTGTGTCTGTACACATTGTCTCTGTACACGTTGTCTCTGTACATTGTCTCTGTACACGTTGTATCTGTACACATTTTATCTGTATACATTGTCTCTGTACACGTTGTATCTGTACACATTGTCTCTGTACACGTTGTATCTGTACACATTGTCTCTGTACACGTTGTCTTTGTACACATTGTCTCTGTACACGTTGTCTTTGTACACATGGGGAGAGTGCTACAAAAACCTATTCCTGTCATAACAACTATTGCAGCATTTGGTAAATTCTAGCAGCAATAGCTTGGACAAAGATTTCACATATCTTGCTGACTTCATTTTCATTTATCCTGTACATCTCTCTTTCAGTAAATTCTGTACATGTTATCTCTTCGTATTTTCCGTTTGCAATATTTATGATCGTTCCTTGTTTTCGTTCTTCAAAATTATATAAATTGGGAATTGGCATGTTTGTCTTCGATCAAGCTTA
Organism: Megalonaias nervosa; assembly: GCA_016617855.1. Taxonomy (NCBI): domain Eukaryota; kingdom Metazoa; phylum Mollusca; class Bivalvia; order Unionida; family Unionidae; genus Megalonaias; species Megalonaias nervosa. Next base: position 17,324 of record JAECUM010034126.1, read on the forward strand.
ATTCTTTTACCAGTTGTTTGTACCACTCGTACACAGTTCTTCTTCCAGTTGTTTGTATCACTCGCACATGGTTCTTTTTTGCAGTTGTTTGTACCACTCGTACACATTTCCTCCTTCAGAACTCTTGTCCATCTATTAATGACGAAATCTGCGCTATATAAATAACCCCAAAATCGCTGAAGGTGGTTTTCACGATCTTTTAGAGCATGAAACTCTAGGTATATCCAAAATATGGAATCATATTCGGATGAACAACAAAATGGTTTACATTTCTTCAGCTAACTCCTCGCAGTGAACAATCAACGGGTACACACAAGAAATCATAGATGATGTCACATGCTTCCTACGGTATCATTTTTAAAACCAGAGAAAGGTGGAAAATTCATATTTTAATTGCTCCGAGCCCCCAGTCAGCAATGCCGACGGTCTACGTATATAAATAACTCAATGTGCAAACAATGACAAGTTAATAAAATCAAGCAAATGCATTCAACAGTTTCGTCGATAAATTTCTCAATCGCAATTTCTTTCGAACAACTATAATCAATGACCTGTTAACAGTTGCCAATTATTATTTCATCACATTAACTTTAAGGTCTTAAGTGAAAGCTTTCCTTTCAGTTGTCTCTGTTACTCGTCTGTCAATCACTGTCTGCCTCTTGTTTCTCTTTGGTACTTCCGGTACCCTTGACAACGTGCTCTCCTGGCACTTCCGGATCCGTTCCTATGACACTTCCGGTACTTTCTATCGCGTGCTCCTTCCGGCACTGCACCTCCGCACAATCTGCTGACGTCACTAGAAACGTCTACCACGTGCTCTTCTCGTCTGTTTCCTCGTCTCCGATTCTTGGGTGTCGAACTCTAACACCCACCCGGAAAGCTTCCTGTAGAATTAGAAGGGACGTTACTCTAATCGTAGGAAAATTCAACTCAATCTCACAGACCTTTCATCAGAATAATGGCGAATAAATTAACTGGTCAACTCAAGCACTCACGTCTAAATATTCCATACACGCTTTGTTCTATAATAATTGTGCTATAATAATAATAGTATTATTAACGAGTTCCAATACATGCATATACATCCCTATCATCATCAATAGCAATCATATGCATTTCCTACCGTACGAATTATAAAAGGGACATACAAATATACAAATACCTAATTGTGTGTGCATACGTCCAACAATAACTAACTGTGCATAGTTCGCAATCTATATATTCATATACTGATAAAGCAAGTACAAGTTCTTACACTATTCTCTAATAAATTCAGTTATTACGATGTAACATAGTAGTAAATTACACAATTCAGTTCGATTCCAGTCAAACAATCTACGACATGTTAATCTTGCATGTTAATAATTCGCTATACGCTACGTTACGATATGTTGATAATGCTGCTATACGTGGAAGATTCCATTTATAATAAACTAACTGTACGTAATAATATATCCGTCTTATAACACCTATTTATGGAAGTAATATAAATATTCAGGCGAAGATATGTTACCTCAAGAAGCCTTTGTTCGCAAATCCAAACCTAGAATTCCAACTAGAATTTCCTTCCGGCCTTTAACGAGTGTGCAACTTATGCCACTCGGAGTACAGTCTCATGGCTCTCAACTTCACTATGGTCCGACCCTGGCCAGGTTCACACATGTACTGACTGAAAATGGATTTCGTTCAAACATAAGAGGTAGCTTATTTAGACTCCGCCCTAGATTTGAATCTCTCAGTTTGACTGGATACGGTCTGGTCTTTTTGTAAACTGCCTTGATTAATTTAACACTTACGTGTCACTCTCTGGTTTCCATTTTCCCAAAGCCTAAAATTGCTTTTAAGTCGGTCGTGGCATTACTGACAGATTGCAAAACAAACATCGGAGTCTCTGGCCCATCGTCATGGTTGTAGATATCCTTTTGAATTTACCCCTGACAGGTCGTTGAATAATGGTTAAACAACAGACAGGCAGTTTCTTTGTGTCCAGAATGGGGTCTATAGTCGTAATCTTAAATAATACGTATTTACATCATCCAAGCTACGCTCAGGTGTTCTTAACTACGAATTAAATATAAAAAGATATGTATACAAGAGGCATCTGCAAGTTTTCCCAAAACGTAACTGATGGTATAACATTAGATGAACAACAATATCATTTAAGGATAAAGGGTTTTAGAACTAAAGGCAACAACATTAGATATTCAAAGGCAAATAAACCATAAAGATATAGTCTGACAGAAAGAGAGCAGAAAACTATGAATTTGTTGATGAGCAGACAAAAGGTAAAGATTTGGGAAAGGCTAATATAGCAGCCAGATGTGTATTCCTAATTCCTGGTCCAAGTGCATGTATTAACCCCTTAGATTTTTATGATTTTCAAGTGCCACAGCAAACGTTTGCACATAACAAAGTGGTGAGTCCAGGCAAATCAATTCCAAAGGCGAAGTTGACTGAACGGGTATAAGTACTACTGCCTTATTAACTATAGTGTCTTTCTTCGGACACAACGTTCGCAAATTTATATATTTTACTGTGTCTCCTTATCCACTCAGAGCCAAAAAATCTTTCGTTGATAGGGGACAAGGTACGGTCTCTGCCTTAATGACTCATATCTTCTTGTAAAGCTGTAAAAACAACATCCCTGTAAACTAAAGGAATGACTGGTTGGAACGTTTATTTCATGTTATCGCCGCATACCGGAGGCGAAAACAAGCTCTGTTTTCTCACCAGGGTTCAAACGAGGCGGGCGATTAAAGTCCAGAGAGAGAGAGAGAGAGAGAGAGAGAGAGAGAGAGAGAGAGAGAGGGGGGGGCATATATGATCATCTATTATTTGAAGTGACAGTGACATACTGACTGACCAACCAACACAGTGAAAAAGAAAGAATTGCACACTTAGAGACCAGTGATGCGGCAGAACTCCCACAAATTAATTTAAACATATGAAAATGTACTCTGCGCAGGGTACAATTTTTATTCAACCGTTCACCTTTAAAGTGTTTGTCGCGACATATGTCATGCTACCTAGAGGTATCATAGCGGTTGTCACGACATCTGTGTTTTTCAGGTAGGCAGCTACATGCAACTGTTTGCACATCTGGGTTCTTCGGCTTGACCTGAAAGGTAGTTTTTGTTTCTTTGTTTTTGTTGTTTTTGTTTTTTTGGGGTTTTTTTGTCTAAATAATTTGAAAATTTTATTCAAAGCGTTCCTTTCAGCAAGTCTTTAATATTTGTCATAAAATTATTTTCCTTCATCCTTTCAGGTTTTCTCTCTTTGAATATTTTGCTATATGCAATGTCCCTTTAATTTTCATACTTCAGCTTTAATGTGCATATTAGGAAAGGGGCCCCCAGTGGCCGAGTGGTCTAAAGCGCTCTCCGTTACGGATCACTGCCATCTCACCTCTGTCTGCGTCGGTTCGAGTCTAAGATTCGGCAAATGTGGATATGTGAGAAAGCTTGCCAGTAGCTTCTCGTGGGTCGGTGGTTCTTTCCGCGGATTTCCCGGTTTCTTCCTCCACCATTAATACTGGCCGCCATGTATAGCCTATCGTGTGCTGAAAAATGGCGTTAAGCCGCACAACAACAACAACATATTAGGAAAATATTATTACGTTAAGAAACTAGCTTTATCCCTTGTTGTGTTTATTATATGCTTGCATATCACAACTTCTGCCTGCATCTGAGCATCCACTTGACTAATGTAGATCCTTGTATATTAAAATCGGCATTTCTTGAATTGCGTTAGTAAACTAGTCGGTTAACCATTCTTTCAATTCAGTGCATTTTATTTTCTTTTTGTCCATTATATTTTTCTTCCCGACAATCAACTGATATTTCTCCAAGTAATTACAGTTTAAGGTTCATAGTAAATATGTCGATCCTTTATATCGGGATGCAAACATTCCGAAAATAAATTATATTCGATAACTTGTGTTTGTGAAGAAGCTACGAAGAGGAACATCTCAAATAGACACGTTTATTTTATATTTGAAACGTTCTGCAGTCATTTTCAAACACAGAGATTATTTCAAATTTATGTCAAATGCCTGGTGTAAATTGACCTAATAATGTTTGGTTAGGTTTGATCCTTTACGGCACAGCAACACAAGTAGGTTATTTAGTGCCGATACACTTGGAGTAAAGTGCCTTGCCCAAGGAAACACCACGGTAGCCGACCCATACTGGGCTTTATAAAGTTTACAAAACCATGATATTATAATGCAAATTTAACCGAACAGAAAAGTGTATATCCCCCCCCCTTCCCAATCATGTACATAATGTATTGGTCCTTTGTATTGTAATGTTAAATCATCTTACTATCAAGGCTGGTGCTACTTATTTTGATGTTATTATCACTGAACGTAATATGCAAATCTGTATCTTTTATGTAACATTCGAGTATATACTCGCACCCTGTTGCTCGTGTCGCTTGCCCGAGGACGGTTTCACTTCACCTATTACTCAAGTGACCTTTGAAGGATTGACGACAAAGAAGGTTATGCCTTGTCTCTAACAATAAGAAAGTTTGGAAATTTCGCGTAGAAGCAATTGGCAGTTCCATATGCTACACCATTGTGACATTGTTATATTGTATGTATGGGGGAAATAGATTTATTGCATTGTTGCTATTAATAGTTGCCTCCTACTGGACATCGGTTTATTATGGACACGTGTTTATAACCGACCGTTGTTGCAACTTGCCTATTACGGCCACCAGTCGATTCTGGACACCTTTATGAAACTTTAATTTAGCATATTGCAGGTTTATTTCAGTATTATATTGTGTAGAAATGTTCACTTTAAATTCCTTGCTTGAGCGTGCTAGCATTTATGTATATATTTTAGTCTTGTTGTGTGCCTAATGAGTGGGTTGCTTATATGGTCGGTCAAAAACGAATAAATATATGAAAATTGTTTGACTGAAGAGGCATCTATACTTCATCTCCATGTTTCTCCTTGGATATTTACACTGGTGTCAAGGGGACGATTCTTGAACAGAAACACATTTATGTCAGCTGGACTCGAGATTTAGCTTCCAATGTGCACGACCGGCTACCCATTTTCTCCTTGTTCTGCTTTTATGTGCTGAGTAAAGATTTTGTAGCAACGCAATTCTCTCCGCCTTATGTATGAAATATCTCCGTTTTTCTTTAGCACGGTTCGTATGTATTTGAAAATCTGTGTTTGTCCTGTCTGTGTGAATCCTGGATAAATATATGGAACAAGATCCCCATCCCCAAGAACATCGGAAGTTATAGAACATGATTGCCTCTCTCTCTCTGTGAATAGCGAATAATGTTATGGAACAAAATTGCCCCTCCCTTCCCTCTCTCTCTCTCTCTCTCTCTCTCTCTCTCTCTCTCTCTCTCTCTCTCTCTCTCTCAATATAGCAGATAACTACCTTTATATCACTGACGTCACCATGCATGAAATTAGAGGAGTTGATGCAATAGGTTAGGTAAATGGGCATTTTCATCGTTATTTAAATCAAACTGGCATTTTGTATCCTTATTTAAATCGAATGGACATTTGGCATCCTTATTTAAATCAAGGCACTGTATGAATTCTTTAAGTGAATTAAGCGCTGCCGGTGCTTTGTAAACATTTTCAAGACCGTACGTGTCTCTCCAGCCACATAAAATATTCTCGATAAGCAAGCGATTTACGTGTCTTTACAAACAAATAAAATACTCTGGGTAAGCAACAATGTACATGTCTTTAAGAAGCACATAAAATACTCTCGGTAAACAAGCAATTTATGTGTCTTCAGAATCGCATAAAATACCTAGATAAGCAAGCAGTTTATGTGTCTTCAGAAACACATAAATTACTCTAGGTAAGCAAGCAATTTACGTATCTTTACAACCACATAAAAAATACTCTAAGTAAGCCAGCAATTTAAGTTTCCATTCTACATGCTGTGATGAGGTACGTGTGCGTCTTGTTTTCTTTCCGCCACTTCTGCAGCTATCTACATTGCTGACACGTATATGTACACCTATCTTCCTTCCCCATGTAAACCAGATGTTCCTCTATGGGCATGCAAACAGAGGATCATTCCACATTCCCCCACTAACCCGACTATTTCTTTGTGCCAGGTATATTTCGCAGCCTGGCTTCGCAGAGAGGTGGCATGTTGTAAAACTTTACGTATCAGAAGCTCAATCTTGTGAAATTTTCGACTGCACTGAGAAAGAAGAGCATTTCGTACGGATTAGAAGTGTATTTCTGAGACTTCGGAGAGTAGGAGATAGCTGAGATGGCGGCACCGTCGGTGATAAATATACAGCGAAATCACACGCAGGAACCCTGGGGATTCAGGCTGTCTGGGGGCAGGGATTTTCGGTTACAGCTTCAGGTGAAAAAGGTAAGATTCACTACTTTATAACCATATGCCACACTAGTGGTAAAAATTGATATGTTTGAAATACACTTTATCCCGGAACAGTATGCTTAGCAATGCATATAGTTCATCCTTTGATTTTAAACTTGCAGGAAACAAAAACTACATAGTATAGTTTCATTTGCAGCCGTTGATAACCTAACGATACCACCATAATATGGTTTTATATATCATTTCCGTGCGATGAACCCAGTATAGAATCTTTATTTTTTTTAAAGCTGTAATTCAAACAGTTACTTTACAATATGATGATAAATTGTTAAATAATTATTTTTCACCACTGCTTATTTGCAAAAGGGAGCTTGCATCGCAATTCCTGTAGCATCGCTCAAATATGTACGTGAATGGCTAGAAGGAGGAGTAGAGCAATTGGTCTAACACAATTTAAGTAACTGTGTTACTACTGACTTCGCATGGATTTCGCGAAAATTAATTAAATTTGAACTGAAATTTTAGTCTGTGATCCGATTTGCTGAAATTTAGGTCAATCCAAAATGTAACCAATCTAATAGCTTACGTCAAGTCTTAACTTCAATGCATGTTAGTGAAAACACACGATGATGTGATCAAAACAGAAACTGCACAAACTTCACTACTCATTGCTTATCTGCAAATAGATTACGAATGAAGTTGCCGGCTTATTTGTTATCCCTTGAAAAAAGAATTGTTTTCACGGACTTTTTGCTCCGCTTGTCTGGTCTACGAACAACGGCAACCATCTATGCACTTTCAATATTTAAGGAATTTAAGCAGTTTTATTTAAATAGAACTCACATGACAAGTGTTTCAATTATAGTTTGAAATGATGCGATTATATTGGTTATGATGTCGATAAGAGAGAGAGAGAGAGAGAGCAGTAATATATCCAGAAACATCACATCAAATCAAACATCACGTGTAGTATCATCACGTCCCATTTTCGAAATATTACTCCAGTTGTCTTTTGTTTTCTTCACCTTGAAAAGCTACAAACATAACCGTACACACCAGTACTTAAGAGATTTGCGATATTAAAAGCCCGTCTCATTGGTGTACACCTGCTGTGGCATTAATATTTCAACACTTATTTCAAGAGAAATAAATAAATAAATAAACTATTTTCAAGCATCGCAACATATATACCATTACATTTCTAGACAGGCAACTAATATCGCAAGCACGTGCTCATCTTGTAATACTGGGATCACGTTATGCTATCGCACCTGTTCGAAAACTGATAATAAAGGCAAGCAGATGAAAGCTTGAGATACGGTAGAGAGCAGATAGTAAAAGCAGGACCAGTGGCTGATAAGTCAAATTAAGTTACAATATTGGCAACAAGAAATGTTTATAAACTGTGTGCAGCATATGTTACGGTTCTCTCATTCCTAAACAGAATTAAAAGGACCCAGTTTTCCAGCCTATAAATAGTAATTCTTGTTTACAACAAAGTCTTTGCTGAAAACTTACTATTCTGTTATTTACAATGACATTAAAACTTGTAGAAATAACGTTGTATTTGTAAATGGATATCAGTGATACAGTGATCAATTTTTCGAATCCGATTTTCTACTGATAACTTTGAGAACAATATGCTTGTGTGGGATTCCCCATTTTGGGCTCGACGTAGGCAAAGCCTTGTTTCTGTTTGAAAATTCTGACCCTCATGTGAGATTTCCCTATCTGACACCAAAAGGCATGTGATGGATTCTACTAGACATGCTGTGTTTTGTGAGGTTCCACCCCCCCAAAAAAAAATCTTCAAAAAAGATTTTATGATGAAGTTTATCCTTATATTACGATTGAACATGTAATGTCACTTTTCAGCGTTAATGGATTCTGTTTATTACGTGGGCCTGTGACAGATTAATGGAATTTAAGGATGTAAAAATATTGGAGGATGGAATAATAGCCAATAAAATGAAATAATAATCAATGGGTGACATCAGCAATAAAAAAGACAAAGGCGGAGACTGAACCTTGGAAACCGTCAAATTTAACCGAAAGAAGCTGAAATTATTTACCTTATCAAGGAGGTGGTATCGTATGATTTTGAAGAAATTACAAGCTGTCCGGCCATTGTGCGCAGTCCCCTATTATGAAGAGAAAACTGAATACAATGAATTCAGGAACAACATCTCGGGCCTTTCAGAAAGCGCCCCCACCCCCCCAGTCACAGACTGCAATACGATAAATTAATGTAACAATTCTGTACCGGAAGGAAGCTCTGCCACTTACGCAGGTAAACACATTCGAAATATGTCACCTTTCCCATCAATACAACTTCTACACATACGACGCAGGCATGTTTTAATAATCGATTAAAGATCGTCGGATATGCCGATAAATGTTTGCATTGAGGTGTTTTCCGTGGACGAAAATGACCGATTTGCTGTTGCGAGTTCAATCAATAAACACATACTAGCTGAGAAACTTTGCCTTTGTTTATCACTGTTTATGAACCCAGTTCTCCTTGTTCACGAGCAGCTCAATTCTGTTACGGTAAATACTCTCCCCCCCCCCCACCTGTCCCCAAATTATTTTTGTTACGATTTTACCGCCTTGCGTATATATACGAATAACCAACGCTGGTGGAGGAAAATAATATGACTGAAATAGTGAATTGAGGCCAGTAGAATAAACAAATGGATGTAATGTGGCATACTGATCTCTGAATACTGTAAGATTAAAACATTAACCGTGTACTCCTACCCCCACCTGATACACCACACATAGATTCCATTGTAGAACTCGATTTGAAATGGGTCCCCATTTGTTTACCTTTCAATGACTAAAAAAATCATTGGGTTTTTATTTTTGTTTTATGTTGTTTTGTTTTGTCTTGGTTTGTTTTGTTTTGTTTTGTTTGTTTATTTGTTCTTTTTTTTTAAAAAAAATTTGCGCCAAAGCCAAACAACGAGACCCGATTTTATCCATTTCTAATCTCAGCCTGTTCCGCCGAAAATTGTCCAACATATCATAACTTTCCGTTGCTCTGGAATTTCTCTATAGAAGCTTAGGGTTTACAGTACCATGTTTTAATGAACTAAATCAATAACGGGGACTTTCAAATAGATTCTCCCCGATTAAAGTATTTTTTTTTTTAAACCAAAACAATCTTCTTATCTCCAGACCTCCAAGAAAGACCTCTCCATGATAAATACCTTGCAAGCTGCTGAAGCAGGACGAAGCCGGCATTAATAATTATACAAACATAAACCGCGCCCCTCTGTGACCTGGAAATGTAAGTGGATTATAAATCACCAACAGGGAAACAGTTTTACAAGGCAAATGTACTTATTCTAGTGAGATACAGAAGAGATTATCTCCCTATGATTTGGAAACGCGTCGGAGACTTGTCTTTTATATATCCTGAATACGGATATTTACAATGCTAGTTGCTCCAGCATCTGCAAATGCCCCTTTTCATTTTGGTACTTCAAATCTCATTTCCTCAAAACGATTGCCTTTCACGTTCCACCTTGAAAAGCTACATCCAAGACGTGCACAGTCATGTCTGTACCTTATAACTGTGTGCGATATTAAAAACCAGTGCTGTAAATGTAGATAATGATATTAATGCTTTAATATTTTATTTAAAAATAAATAAGTAAACGATTGTTTTCAAATAGAACCATTCTGGGAATGTTCTTTTTATTGGTAAGAGAGAAATTAATGCCATTGTCCATTATATAGTAGCTAGGAAGTAAATTATTTCAGTTAATTTTGAAGTAAATTGCAAATTACAAATTGTAATATGTAACACTCAACTGTTTTGAGAGGAAAGTGATATTTGTCAATACAATTGCTTTTGATTTTTTTCAGTTACTATTTGTCACACGATGTCATTCAAATTTCGCAAGTTTGACACAAGTGATCGGATGTAACGAGCTGTCAAAACATAATCGAGATAACATAAACATGTGAGACATTAGTAAGAAAAAGTAGCCCCCCCCCATTTCTGTTCATACTGATGGGCGATTTGTCATGCTGATGTCACATATTTATTAAAATGTGCAATTTTGCTGCGTACAGATCTGTCCGGAACACACCAGCTAAGTTTAGACACTTACCGGTATTAGGTAGCGGCTACCGGTATCAGGTAGCAGCCATATGTAGTCAAGAAATTCAAAATGTCGATAGGACATAGGGTTGTATTACTCCACATGAATTACAAGTCGTCACACATGGGATTCGATCCGAAAATAGTCTGTACACATATCGAAAACGACCCTTCAACCGCTGGTTGCTTAAGAGACGCGAGAAATGTATAAAATGTATACCGATGTGTTGCGGACGTGTTGGAAACACAGGTGCTCGACGCGAGCTTGATGTTGAGAAAAAAACAAACCAATAATCTGAAGGAAAAATATCATGCAGAGTGACAAAAATACCTCAGATTACCCCCATGACCCGTTCTGACATTGGACCCTCTCTATCATACTATATAAGAGACAAGGTCAGTAACTGCCTAATACTTCGTTCCACCCATCACCCACGATTTCCTTCTGCTATTTCCGTCTTTAAAGGCATATAACCATATTCTATGGCTTGTTTTACTCCTGAGATATTTTTCTATTCATCAAGCCATCATTGACTTTTCTGCGTTGCACCTAACTGAAGTTACGGGTTCCGAAACGAGCGAATTTCGCGAATTTTGCCTGCCGGGACAGTGTTATGCTCAGGTGAGAACCGGTGCAAAGAGCTACATATACCATGTTTGCGACTCTACGATACATCCCTTCTTAAATTACAGAACGGTGGTAGATGCAAAAGTAAGTGTTTACTTACCATTAACTCGATTCAACTTTAGGAATCCTGTTCCATTGAAGAATTAGACATTGTCTTCTTCACTATGCATACGTCCCATACAAGCGACACTCATTGTGACAACATGTACACTATATGGCACACACGTCAACGGCGAAATATGATTGGCTCCAAAGGTTATACTTAACATCCATGCACCGTCACCGTTTCACGATGTACCCCGGCAAAAATAGGTATTAACATGATCGCATCATGTTAGAAACCATTTGAAATGTGTTAATTAATGAGAGTATACATTAAAGTATGATTGCACGACATCAAATTAAAATTTCTAGAAATACGTTAGATAATGACTGAAAATATTTATTTATCTGCTGCATGGATGTTATTTAAGTATGGTGTATTCAGCTCTTTGCACCGGTTCTCACCTGAGCGTAACACTGTCCCGGCAGACAAAATTCGCGAAATTCGCACGTTTCGGAACGCGTAACTTCAATTTGGTGCAACGCAGAACAGTCAATGATGGCATGATGAATAGAAAAATATCTCAGGAGTAAACCAAGCCAAGAATATGGTCATATGCCTTTAAAGACGGAAATAGCAGAAGGAAATCGAGGGTGATGGGTGGAACGAAGTATTAGGCAGTTACTGACCTTGTCTCTTATATAGTATGATAGAGAGGGTCCAATGTCAGAACGGGTCATGGGGGGTAATCTGACGCATTTTTGTTACTCTGCATGATATTTTTCCTTCAGATTATTGTTTTTTTCTCAACATCAAGCTCGCGTCGAGCACCTGTGTTTGGAAACAATTCTTCGATTTTATGAATTTATACTAAAAGTCGTCCATCGGTATCAACACAGTGTGTGTGTGTGTGTGTGTGTGTGTGTGTGTGTGTGTGTGTGTGCTGATTTATCGAACTAGTGAGCTATCAGCAAGAGCCATTTCACACAAACATAAAGGAAGCCTATGCAATTCTTTAAATTGTATCAATTACGAAATCTTATCGCCAAAATACATTCACCAGACAAGGGCCTAATAATTTCATGATGGACAAGTGAATGGCATTTCTCTGATGGAGTTCGACAATTCATGAATTAAAACAGGCGCGTTTAGTATGCATAGTATACCTTACAAAATTTGTTTGACCGTGTAATTTTCACTTTTTCCATGTGGCTCCAGGGCCGGATCAGGATTCATTGGGGGCATGGGTGGGTTTCTAAAATTTCAAAAGGAACCTGACTTTCCTCGAAAAAGCACCAAATCAAAAGGTTATGTGTCTATTTATTCAACGTGTGCATAATACCCAATAAAAATGCGCAAGAATAAATTTAAAGTGACAAGTGGCTCTACGTTCGAGTGTGTGTACATTTATTTTTAAGCTGGGTGGCGGTGGCCCGGAAACCCCAGAGCCCCCCCCACACACACACACAGATCCGGCACTGGGGTCCCTAGACAAGGATAGGGATGCACAATGATTTATTCATGTGCAATACACCCGATCTAATAGCTGTACTATTTATCTTATAGCTGAACTATTTATCTGTCTTTGGTCAATGTACATTACACCAAGCTATATATCGGCACCATGAGAATACAACTTGTGTTAAGTGTCAAAACTTAATTAAGATACCATCTACATGTACGTCATTTCTCAGTCGCGATTATAAAGTGAGCCTATGCGATTTTTCTTATAATCCCAAATTATCTACGTTTCAAAATCAAGCCGACAGTAGCCTTTAAAAGACCAGCCTATGAAAGACTGGGGAACCACCTTTTTTCCAAACCAATCTCTAAGAAACTATCCTGGTTCCGCCAGTTTCGGCAAACCTTTGGTGGCAGGGGACAGTTTCGTAAATTGGCTCCTGGCAAATTTCTAAACTTTATGGCTATGGTGCGACGTTTTGAGCTATTATTGTTTAATAATTAAAGATATGGATATATTTGTGAATTTGGTCTTTCCGGCTTGTGTTGTTCTTGAAACTTGGATGAGGCATGTACACCTCATGTAGTCACTGCACACTATGTTGCCAGTGAAATACCAATAGTTGGCTAGGAAGCAGAGTTAGCTTCGTATAGTAGTAGACATGTTGGTTCAAGGCAAGTAAAATATCTCAAAAGCTGCCCGGATAACAACTATTTTGAATTGCATCAAGCTATTAAGTAAACAACGTTTTTCAAAATTATCACCCAGGGAAAGGGCTTGTGTTTGCACTGTGAGCATTACGTGTTCTCAAAAATGGCCTTCGGACATGAAAAATGCATGTATAAATTTGGAGGTGGGGTACATCATGTGTTTTATTTATTATGAATTTTTATATTATGCAGGTGTATGCAACATTAAATATTTGCATAAAAAGTGTCCCTTGTAGCCTTTGCGTATGCCAAAAGTGTATGATCCCGAGAATCCTAAATATCAGGTCTGAATTATTCCCCCTTTTCATCAAGAATGAATACTTTGTTTTCACACACTTTGTTGGCTCCTAAATCTTTTAAAGGAATTATCTTTCAAGTCATTGATTATAGTTGCGGAGGCAATTTCAAGTCGTTGGATTGATAAAGTGCTATAGTCTCATTTTGCAAGACCCTTATGACTCCGTGAGGTATCCATAAGGACTCATGAAACCATACAAGTTTTAAAGCATAACGGGTTGCACAAGATCTTTAGGCGAAGAAATACCTCGAAGATTCCAGCTGTACAATAGCACAGCGATCCAAAATCATGGTTTCTTTCGTTTGCATTTGAGGATTTCCCTAGACTTATTCTTCCTTTCACATATCGTCTAAACTACAGTGAGAAAAAAGTTATTCATACGGGTAAAAGTAAAATTCAAAACTTGTGGCGTTTTTGTCGTAATCTTATCTTGTCAGAAACGATTGCACTCATTTTTACCAAACTGAGCGATAAACGAGATTTTGATGTAAAGAATGAAGGCCCATGAATAACCTTTTTAATTCCATCTCTTTTGCACAACAAATTAATATATTTTCAAACAGAATTCTCCCTCCGATCAATTTGCGACCTTAATTCACACACGCCCTCTCGGATGCGGGAGGTCGTGGGTTTGATCCCTGGCCGAGGCATACCAAAGACTTACAAATATGGTACTAACAGCTGCCTTGCTTGGCGCTCAGCATTAAGAGGTTAGTGTTAGGACTGGTCGGCCTGGTGTCAGGATAATGTGACTGGGTGGGACATCATGCTACATGTCTGCAGCATGATGCCCCAGTGCTAGACATCACTATAAACTGCACTGCAGACATCGTAGCGATATGACTGAAGAATTGTTAAAGCTACGTTATAAATCCAAATCACACACACACACACACACACACACACACACACTTGTTTTACACCCATTTAAAAACGAAAAGCGTTAAGGATATTAAAAAAAATGCACAAAATGTAGTCATTTCATTCATTAATTTATAATTTTTTACCAGCCTGTCGACTTATTGGCTTTTTAACGCAATCGGAAGCTCCCGATGTAACCAACCAGGCAGACTATTCATTGATGGTTTTGAATAGTTTATTTCAGTAAATTCTATGTCGTCTGCCTCCAATATTTTAATGTCTTATTATATTATTTCTGAAACAAAATGGACAAATAAATAGGAGAAAGTCTTGAATACATGTGTTTAAAGAGATGTAACTCCAAAATGTACGTAACTATTGACATTATCAAAGACTCTGAACTACATAACATCTTTCGGCTGAAAACATAGACTGGCCTGTATAAATATGTATGGCGACCGTGTCGTTAACGAACTCCCGTTGGATTCGAAACGCCAACAAGTTGAAAGTTTTTGGGACCTCTGGCGACGTTCAGGTTAAAAATTTTAAATCAATAAATGAACTGGCTAAGTTTTGTGCAGTTTTTATATCTTTGATACCTTATGTTTTTAAAGTCGGTAGAGGGGTACAAACAAACGAGATGGCGTGTGAATACTTTGTGAATGCAGGTCTTTGACCCCAACATCTATCTCCCATGCACTAAGTAAACTTTATCCGCGAAAAGTTGCCAATTTATACAAAATCAAATGTTTACTTTGTCGTTTTAAATTTAAGTGATGAATGCTGACAGCTAGTTTGTACAGCATTAAAATAAATGTACAGCTTCTTATCTCGAGATTCCAAGCTATCATTTGCAGCAGAAATGATAGCGACCTTGTGAGAAACTGTATTCGGAATAAACAGACTTTCACGCCAAAGAAGAAATCCGACACGCCGCAATCCCGAAATGAAATATAATATGTTTTAAAATCACTGATACTGAGAAATAAATCTACAGCCTTGCAAATTTACTCCGTTCGTTATTTATTTCCACGATATATCTACCAAAATTAGGAGAGGTTATTGCCCTGTGGTTCAGAAGGGTATAGATGTTTTCATTTATGGTGAATACGTCTGTACAAAGCGCGTTTTCTACTTGATTCTTAAAAAAGAGTCATGTTCGATTTTGATGAAAAGGTCTTTTGTTTCTTTCATTGTATATATACACATCGCTATACTACTGTAACAAACCTGGGGTATGTGCTATTTGTATCTGCATCTTCCTTTTCTAGTTTTGTTACATTTTAGCAATTGTTTGATTGTGGAGTGTCGGTTTTGGGAACATATTTTCCAATTAGCCAATTACAATAAGCAAACGTCATCGTGTTCATTATTCACAGGACGTTTGGGTAGAATGGATTATTTTCATAAGATTGGACCTACATAAGGAATTCACTATAAATCTCGTTGATTGTCTCTATCCAAGAATATTATATTTTATGAGCATTCTGTATTTCTATTGAAAATATTCACTGAATTAAATAATTTGAAGAAATAAATTCCAGCCCAAATGAACTTAGGACACAACAATAATACAAAATTGATTCTGCTAGATCTTAAACCACGAATGAATAATCTTTCCAATAACAAGATTATATAGTCTTCCACTTGACCTCAGGTCACAATTAACATTTCCAAAAAAAAAAAAAATACCTAATGGAAAAAAACATTCTAGAAAGTTCATAATGTTTACAAAATAACATGTTAGTTATTATTAGAAAGTATGTTACTTAAATGATAATATATAACCTAGACTATGTCAGGTACATCAGGTAAATTGTAGGGGAATTCCAATAACCTAGACCCAGACAACAAAAAACCATGTTTACTTCTATTAATAATGATCCTGATATTAAACACATAGACATAGAGAATATTTTCGCTATGTATCAATAATTCAGGTCAAGTAGAAAATGAAATTGAATTTGGATAAGGGTAAGTCCAGCATACAATGTTACATTACAACAGCATATAATAAAATTTTTAAAAAAGTTGTAAAAAGGACTAACAAACAATGCAAATTAAATATACATAACAATATATATTTTTGAAAGAATGTTAGAATCTTTACCTTTAATCTTTTATAATTTTCAGAACTTAACTTTAAATAGACATTATATATAGCCAAGATTGTACTAATCTTGTTAAGACCAAACAACATACATACATACATACATACATACATACATACATACATACATACATACGTACATACATATTAAAAAGCAAATTTTGTGTCTATGGTCAGTTAATAACAGTGGTTGATTTAGAAGGGGAGAGTGAATATAGCGGAGTGTGAGGGGCGTGATATGATCCCTACCTGTTATGGTGCATGATCGACGACTTTGTTATTGCCCGGATGGAGCAAACAATAAAATAAAATATGAAATTTATGGAGGGAATAATAGAGATCTGAGCAAAGATATAGAATGGAATAACACAAGTCCCCGTATGCGAAATGTAAAAATTAAATCAATTACATAAACAAAATGAAATTGAACATGAAATTTGAATTATACACTTTCTATTAGAAATAGAATTGTAAAATTTATGCGAAATGCAATTAGCCGTTCTGTTATACCGATAAAACAAACTGCATCATAGAATCGAGTGAACGATCGAAGTCAAATTGCCGGCACGTCAGCATAACTTGGTTGCTTCCGGTCCTTTCCGAATCTGTTGGCCACAGATCAGAGTTGTTGCATTTCTTTTTCTTCTCTCTCTCTCTCTCTCTCTCTCTCTCTCTCTCTCTCTCTCTCTCTCTCTCTCTCTCTCTTTCTCTCCAACCTCTTTGGTCATCAACCGTAACTTGGTTTTAGACTGTACTCCTTTTTACTGTGTAGCACTGGTGTGGAGCAATTTTTCCCCTTCAGATAAATATAAAACGCAACCTAAATATTTGTCAATTTTTTTCTTATCCTGGGATCGAACAATATTCCCACTCTGATAACGTCAGATATCGTCTCATTGTAATTCAACAGAACAAAGTTAATGTAGTTCGTTCGCAACCTGATACACACAATCAAATTAATGTCTCTTCCCTTAACCGCTAGGCGCATTCCGAACTGGAACCATGACATAACTGGACCTCTTAGATAAACTATTACATCCCACTGTGGGCTGTAAATTACTAGCTGAACGATATCGGTCGTTACGTGGATTTTCCTCGGTTAAGAGAATTCACATTTTAATTGCACGGATGAATTAATGGACTTCACGTCTTGTCTTAACTACAGTGCTTGTTAACTAGCCATTCTGTGACAGAGACAGTAAAATCAAGCCTTAGCATACAAGCTGCATATCATTTAAGACAGATAAACTAATTCTCACAGTTCGTATCAGAGTAATGCATGAAACGCATACAATACATTATTTCTATTAGATACAAACCACTAAATCCGAACACATTCATATCAATAAAATATTATCTGACATTCTTACAAAACATGAACCGTATAACATTCAAGACAATTAATGCATTATTAATTTCTGAACTCAAGGAAACTTGAAGTATGAATTGAGAACGAATAAATTTAACGAATAATTACAAACTTACATATTGTATGTGATTGAGACATTACCTTATTGCTGTTTCGAGATCGTTCTTTATATGCTGCCGAATCTCTCTCTCTCTCTCTCTCTCTCTCTCTCTCTCTCTCTCTCTCTCTCTCTCTCTCTCGGTTCCGGGTCTCTCAAATTCTTACAGACCTCCGTCCCTTATACGATTTATTTAAGGAGAAAAATTACTTGTTAATTTCCTCGGAGTCCCTCAGACTTCCATTCTGGTATAAAAACTTAAACTGGCTCATTTCGCATGGTAAATTACTTCAAACATCGAATTTCGTCTGGGATACACACCCTCTCGTTTAGCTTAGCCAAACAAGATTAACTGTCTCTAACCGTCAAAAAGTTAACACGCCCATCGAAGTTAGAATAATTCTCTCTATTCCGCCTATATTAATAACTGTTTATGGAAAATTTCATTTTATGACACTTATTTCCAAATGGCACAAATTGTCTCTGGATTGTCTCGACTTTGTCGTGTTCCTCTATTTGACCTTATTTTACCATCTCTGTCGGACTGTTACCCTAGCAGATCGTATTTAAAATCAAATCACGCCCCCAAACAGAGCATATCCAATCTTTCGCAAGCAGCAATTTATTGCGAGCCTAGCCCATACGTCAATCTTAATGATTACGTGTCACGCTGACCACGACAAAATGTGATGAGACAAAACATCTACAAAAAGTTTGCACCATTACAGGCACCAACTCTTCGCCGCTCAAACTGCAACTCTGGAAACGACTGTCCTTCGATCTTTCATCAATTTAAAGAAAATATATGTGCCTACTTTGTATGCGTAGTGTCTTACTTAGTACATTGCCAGGAGTAATTTTCATTATTCCCATACGGTACCTATCTTACCCAGTCCACTCTCAGGTGTCATTTTCATTATTCCTATACGGTACCTATCTTACTTAGTCTACTCTCAAGTGTTATTTCATTATTTTTATACGGTACCTGTCTTACCCAGTCCACTCTCAGGTGTAATTTCCATTATTCCTATACGGTACCTGTCTTAACCAGTCAATTGTCAGGTGTAATTTTCATTGTTCCCATAAGGTACATATCTTACCCATTCCACTGTCAGGTGTAATTTTCATTGTTCCCATACGGTACCTGTTCTACTTAGTCATTGTCAGACGTAATTTTCATTATAACCGTGCGGTACACGTTTTACCTAGACCACTATCAGGTGTAATTTTCATTATTCCTGTGTGGTACTGAACAAGGACATGAATGCATAAGCGTTCAGTTATGTACAGCACACACGACCTAGCATTATAATTCTTAGGTCGTCTTATTCTTCGTCTTTTCCTAATTCGTACCTCATTATAAGGGAGGTTTCGGCTCCTTTGATGCGTTCGATTTCGTGACGTCAAAGGTACTCGAACGTTGGATTCGCAGAGAGTGAAGATTTTTGCCATGAAACTCTTTTTGATTTGTAATTCGTAGTTCGTTTACTTTTAACTGTAATTTGTAGGTTACATTACTTTTAACTGTAATACGTAGTTCATTTACTTTAGATTGTAATTTGTAGTTCATTTACTTTTATTGTAACACGTAGTTTCTTTTACTTTTAATTGTAATTTGTTGTTCATTTACTTTTAATTGTAATGTGTACTTCATAATTCGTAGTTCATTAAGTTTTAATTGTAATTAGTAGTTTCTTTTACTTTTAATTGTAATTTTTAGTTCATTTGCTGTTAATTGTAATCCGTAGTTCATTTTTTTTTTTAATTGCACATGAAAAAAAAAAAAACAATTGCACAAGCTGTTCTTCATGCAAATAATTACAGAAGTTTACCAGGCCTTTGTGACAAGCATTTACTGTGGTTAAAACTGCATCGAGAGACGCCCAACAAAAGAAATCATACGTTCATAACACCAGTAAAGAAATACTTCTATATTTATGCACTTTGACAATGTGTAATCAGTCGTTCAAATCTAGTTCTGCTCCTTTTATTTCTGACACTAGTTATCATTTTTTTTTAACAATTTGTAATTATATTACCTGAACTTCATAAAGCTATGAAGCTAGTATATCGATTACACACTGTGTATGAATGACCTCAGTTTCGCTACGGCCGTTGAAGAAGCGTGTAATCGATTTTGAAATTTAAAGCTTTATGACTTACATGAATCGTGTACAATAAGAGTTTTATTCTTAAATGACAGCTAGAAAAATGTGAAGGATTTAAATGTTGGATTCCGACTCTTCCTCCGTGCTTCAGCAAATGCAGATTCAGAGGGGTTTCGGGGAGATATCAGCTGAATCTTCCTGTACGAGACTAAACGTGAAACGGTTGCGAGAGAATTAGTTTAGGCAAAAAATTAGTTCATGCACCCAAAAGGTAGAGCGTAGCAAGTCTGCGGTAGACGAAACGGCGCCCTGACCGAAGGTCGCCTTCGGCCCCTCCCCCTCCAGAAAATATACCACAAACTACTTATTTTTTTAATGTATTAATGTTCATGAAAATAATACCTTAACGTATGTTCTATAATTAAAAGGCTGTATCGTATTTAAGCCCGTATCACCCGCCAATTACGCCAGACCTGCCAAAAAGGTATAATGTTACTATCCCGTTCTACTATCAATATGATAATTTAAATTATATGATTTCTTTCCTTGTAATGTGATTTTTTTCTCCCTCCAAAACCCTTTTTACGCAAAGAAATATCCGTTCCAGCGTAATTTCTCTTGCTCTATATATATATATATATATATATATATATATACCACTGCTGCTATATATATATATATATATATATATATATATATATAACCACAACTCATTTCACTTTCTTATGAATCCGATACCAAACCAAAACTCATTTCCTTTTCTTATGTATCGAATACCAAGTGAATACATCTTTTGACCCTGGCATACGTTTTCAATGTTTAAGATGCCAACTCGTACAAACTGAAATTATATATAATTGTATTTAACTGTATGCTCACTATTGTACTCACAACACAGTAAGTATATCCTTAACTAGTATCATGGCTTCATATCTCTGGATCCCAACCAATCCTCTGCAGACGAAATGATAGCAGACGAAACCTTGTGAAAAACTGAAGTAGGAATAAGCCAATCTACCCATCTACTTGCACCCATTAAACAAAAAATACAAACCACAATGCTACAATCCCGAATAGAAATGTCGTATTGTTTAAAATCACGAGAATTTAAAGTGTTTGCGTGTCTGATATGGATTTTCAAGGTAACTTTAACAATTTTTCAGTCATATCGCTACGATGTCTGCAGTGTGACAGTTTATAGTGATGTCTAGCACTGGGGCATCATGCTGCAGACATACAGCATGATGTCCCACCCAGTCACATTATCCTGACACCAGGCCGACAAGTCCTAACACTTACCTCCTAATGCTGAACGCCAAGAGAAGCAGCTGTTTGTACCAATCTTATAAGTCTTTGGTATGACTCGGCCGGGGTTCGAACCCGCGACTTCTCTCATCCGAGGCAGACGCTCTAACCACTTAGGCCATCGGAGCTGTCCGAAAATTTAAACATTTTCACATATTTACTACACACAGTGTACTACATATTCCCACGACAAATCAACCAGTTACATCATTGATGGCAAATACCGCTATCCCCCAAACCAAAAAACGTTAGTTTTCTACCATTTTTATGCTAAACGAAGAGACATATTTGAGTCTTATTGATGGGGATGAGGCAGAGCGCCAACTCTTTATCTTATTCATATCTCATGTGGAACGATACCAACACGTGCCAAATCGTCATCTGCGATGTATATCATGACGAACGAGACCAAAATGAGTTTATTCACCTGTTCTGTATCTCATGTGGAATGAAACCAACATTAACCAACTCTTCGTTGGCTCTGAATGTCATGTGAAACGATACCAAAAGGACTCAGCTCTTGTCTGATCTGCATCTCGTGTGGAAAGATACGAACACGAGATAACTATTCGTCTCCTCTGTATCTCATGTTGAGCGATACCAAACGAGTCAACTCTTCGTCTCCTCTTTATCTCATGTAGAACGATACCAAAGCGAGACAACTCTTCGTCTGCTTTGTATCTCATGTGGAACGACACCAAAACGAGTCAACTTTTCGTCTCCTCTGTGTCTCACGAACAACGATACCAAAGCGAGTCAGCTGTTCATCTGCACAATGTGCCAACACTTCATCTGATCTGTGTCTCATGTGGAACAATACCAAAATGGGCCAGCTCTCGTCTGAACTGTATGTCATGTGAAACGATACCAAAAACGAGCCAATATTGCGTCTGATTTTATCTCATGCGATCTGGATTTCTGTTGAACGATACCAGATCAAGCACATTCGTCTGATCTATATCTCATGTGGAACGACGCCAAATCAAGCACATCTGTCCGATCCGTGTCTCATGCGGAACAATAACAAAACGAGCACATTTGTCAGATCTTAACTCAGGTGGAACAATACCAAAGGGAGTCAACTCTTGTCGTGATCTGTTTCTCATGTGGAACGATAACAAAACAAGCTCATCAGATCTGTAATGCATGTGGAGTGATGACAGAACACGCCACATTTAATCTACTCTAAAAATCATGTGGAACGATCAAAACGAACGCATTTTCCTAATCTGTATTTCATGCGGAACGATAACAAAATGAGCCAGCTCTTCGTCGGATCTGTACCTCATGTGGAACGATGCCAAAACGAACCAGTTCTTTGTGTTATCTGTAACAGGAAAGCTGTGCTTTCAGTTCAACATATCTAACCTAGTCTATTCTCAATTATACATTTGATTTCTCTTAACCATATCATTGACTGTAACATGGCTGCTTATACAATTTACCGTCATGTACATTTCATCTCTCTTCACCATACCCTTGACTGCGACGCGGGTGCTCATACAATTTACAGTCATATACCTTTGATTTCTGGTAACTAAACCTTTGACTGTCACGCGCGTGCTCATACAATTTACCGACATACAATTTTGATCTCTCTTAACCATACCCTTGATTACAATGCGCGTGCTCATGCAAATTACCATCATATACTTTCATCTCTCTTAACCAAAATCCTACCTGTGATGCAGGTGCTCATGCAACTTACCCTTTGAATTTTCTTAACCATCTTCTTGATTCTAACTCTGGTGTTCATGCAGTTTACTGTAAACATGATTCTTTATTGTAATGGTTCTTTTTTTTTTTTTTTTTT
>JAECUM010034127.1:0-19071 GCA_016617855.1 Megalonaias nervosa
AATATCCCAAGATGTTATTTTCATCATGAATATGCCTCTGTGTGGTAACATATTTCAATTTAGTACTTTGACAGAGTGCGGTATTGCAGCATCAGCTGATATCTGATTGTACTGATTCATTGAGCTTAATAACTGGTAACCAACACTCTTAAAAATACACTAAAAATGTTCAGACAGATCATTTGAATTATGTTTGCACATGTGATTTAAACAAGTACATTGCATATGTCCCACACATGCAAATGTCCATCCTTTTTTACAAGTTTTGGGGATCAGAATTTCACATTTGGTTGATGATATAGGATCTGTTGGTACCTATAGTTGATCTGTGTGGCCACATTTGGCTGTATTCACTCGCAATATCCAAAACTGTTATTTTCCTCATGAATAAGATTGCTTATAGTAATAAATTTCAATTTGGTACATTGTCATTTGACTTTCCTGTATACTGGTATGAACTAATGTTTGCACCAATGATCAAACCTCATCGTTCCAACATTGCCTTAAACTTTATGATACATACTCTACCTGATTAGTTATTTAACCTGTAAATGGCTAAATATGCTTTTAGAAACCTCGTCTATTTTTAGGATGCATTTATCACTTTAATACATGCCCATTGCTTTACATTTCTGAGTGTCAGTCTGTCAAGTTCACTATTTTTTCCCATGTTTGCAACCTGAATGTTATTTTGAAATCACCATATCTAACACATTTTAACTTCATTTGCCTACACCTTACTGTTTTCTGGAATTAAGTGAAACATGTTATATCTTTTCAGGTATAGCCTGGTATCTGGAATAAAAGGTTAGAGTTGGATCAGTTTGGAAGCTCTCCAGTAGTCCGGTGGTGATAGCAAGGTCTCATAAGGATATGTGCAGTGTACTGCTATAAGTGACCAAGATTAGTTCATATCAGCACACTGATATACAGCACCTCAAAGACATGGCTTAGATCTTCATGAGAGATTCGCACCATTGTTCAGTAAGGTGTAACCTCCCTGAAACTGTATTTTCCTATCACATTGTTGACTTTTGTAGTTATCGACATTGAAATGGAATGCATTTTTGCTATAAAACATGGTAGTAGTTCCATCAAAACTTTAAATTTGAGTGCGCTATTAGTTATACAAACAACTGCCTAAGTACCTAAGTTTCCATTCAAATTTAATATATCAATATTTTTAAATCTCAAATATATTTTCAGACAGGCCTTATCATGTACTACAATTAGGTTTTTACTGCATTTAAAAATTCCTATAATTAAGGAAGATACAGTAAATTTAGTTTTGGTTTCTCAAGAACACTTGGACCACAACTTGCACCCTGTGGAACACCAGCACTACACACTTTCTGACAGCTGTCACTTGTCTTGTTTGCAAGGATATTCCAAAAAGCTTCATGTATGAAGTTGAAATAGGTGTGGCATGCAAATATAAAAGTTTGACTAAAAAACTGAGCCTGTCAGGAATCAGACCACAATTAATAATTCCGGTTTAATTAATTGTGTTCTATGGCCATATATAGTACTTCCATTAGGCGGCCCCTTAGAACGTGGTGGAATACGTCATTCAACATACAATACTTCCAACAGGTGGTCCCTCAGACCTAGGCTGAATATGTATAAATATATTGTACTTTCTCAAGGTGTCAACAGCTTGTCTGCGTAAAGAAAAGATCTATATATGTTCTTTTCTTCTGGTGGCTCCTCTGATGGATAATTTCAATCTGACTGGAAGGTCATATGTTCTCCTCTTGTGTCTGAATCCACACCGACTCAAAGATTCCAAATCCACAACTGAAACAGTGGGAGTCTACTAACTGAACTGCAGCTTGGACGTGATTAGCGACACAAATAATAAGATAATTCTAAACGTTTCGTAACTCTGTCTCTAACCAAATTACAGAAGAATAACAATTTTGAAATATGAACATGAGTTTAATTTTTTTCCCAGTTTCTTTATTAAACATTTAGGCAAGAACTATCAATACAAAGAACTTTGCTTTGCCAAAAGAAGCGGACAGCATACATGCAAATATATTTTCGATAATTGCAGCTCTAGGTAGAACATCGATTTGCTATAAGATAAATAAATGAAAACGTTTTCACTGCAGGTTTATTCTATATTTATTAGAGTCCGTTCTACCAAGAACTAAACTCACATGGCTATGAAGGACTTGGTTGGGAAATTGTCGAAATTCCAAACTATTCGAACACAAAGCTCAATGTTATTGAAAGCATAAAATATAATTAAAAAGAATAACAACAAACAAAATACTTTCAAGTTGATGCTTATTTATTTTCAATAAAAGAAAATATGTTGATTATTTTAATACTTTGTTTTATGGTACGTGCATACAATATTACAACCCCCACCTCTCCCCTGTAATCCAACTATTTTGAATATCTAAGGTACACTATTCAGCGATCTCCTCTGCAATTTTACTGTCTTGAATACCTACAGTATAATATGCAATTATTTCCCCTTTAAATTCACTATCTGAAATATCTACAGTATCATATGCAATGATCTCACCGGGAATACGATATCTGGAATAGCTCAAGTACACTATAAAATAATAATTCATATATGAAATATTTACAGTATACTCTAAAATGATAACCCCAGTAGTTCACTATCTTGAATACCTGCAAATCATGTATGCTATATAATGATGTATACTATACAATGATTCCCCAGTTGTTCACTATCTTTAATACCTGCAAACCATGTATACTATACAATGATGTATACTATACAATGATTTCCCCAGTAACTCGATATCTTAAATATCTACGGTACTATACAGTGATTTCCCCAGTAGTTCACTATTTTGAATACCTGCAAATCATGTATACTATACAATGATGTATACTATACAATGATGTATACTAAACAACGATTTCCCCAGTAGTTCACTATCTTGAATACCTGCAAATCATGTATACTATACAATGATGTATGCTATACAATGATGTATACTAAACAATGATTTCCCCAGTAGTTCACTATCTTGAATACCTGCAAATCATGTATACTATACAATGATGTATACTATACAATGATTTCCTCAGTAACTAGATATCTTAAATATCTACCGTACTATACAATGTATGTAAGCAAATTTGCTTTGGAAAAAAGACACTGAATCTGAATTTAAGCGACAAAATTTATCATAAAAATGTCATTTTAAGATGGTCGTATACGCGAAAATGAAATGCAGCTATACAAATATAGACACATTGATACTTCCATTAATCCTTGTTATTTTCCATTATATCTATATGCTGTATCTTGCAAACTTTTCATTTCTACCATTGACCACATTTAATTGTGTCCTTTCTGGGCTGGTGTTCATGATATATAAGCTAATTATGTGCGATCACAAAAAGAAGTTAATTAGGGTATCTTTTATGATTAGGTACTATCTATATGGAAATGTCCGTTAAAGCGGCTTCATAACACTGCTTTCTATCAGTATTTACCCCTTTATTGATTTGTACGCTAAAACAAGTTTATAATACTGTGCTCTGTGAGCAGGTACCCTCTATATAAATATATCCACTAGACAGGTCCATAACACTCTCTTCTATGAGCAGGTAATCTCTATATGATGCTGTACACTAAAACTGGATCATGACTTGGTCCTCTATGAACTATTGTTTTTTTAAATGAACATACCGGCTAAAACAATTCATAAAAATGTCCTGTATGAGCAGGCCTTACAACATGGAGATGTCAACTTAAACAGGTTCATTATATTGCCTTCTATGACCAGACACTGTCTTTATGGAGATTTCCTCTAAATCAGGTTATAATAATGGCCTACATTAGTAGGTGGTTTCTATATGGAAATATCCATTGAAACAGATTATAACATTGCCCACTCTCAGCAGGTGCTCTTTACACAGAGATGTTAGCTAAATACAGGTTTCACATTGTTTAATTTTATATTTTCCACAAATATACAAGATGTACGACAGAGGGACAATTTTATGCAAGTCATAAAGTATGAAATACTAATTTATTTTTTAAAGATGAATAATTTTAATGCTTCCAAGTAACATCCTTTTCCCATATTTAAGAATTATTGAGCCTTAAGCTCACTGCTATATTTTTGTGATAACACATATGGAGCAATTAATTTAGATGGCTGATACAGGGGTTTACAAATCCATTTGCCCCACTCCTGGGACAAGCTGAAATTCGGTTCGGGCAATCTCAGTCTTGCAAGCCACTTGGCAACGGGCAAGTCCTAAATATCGCGGGAGGGATACAAGATACGAGGATTTTGTTAAACTCTGTGGTCTGCGTAAAATAAATTAAACACTAGCTCTGTGCGATCAAACAGTTTCTGTCACCTAATGTACATGTCGTTTCCATCTTGTAGTCAGTCAGTCTTGCATTTTCTTGCGAAGACGTGATAATGTGAATACTAACTACCTGAAGTAATTTTTGACAAATAATGAAAAAATATTTATATTGTAACTTATCAGTCAGATTTAATCGTAATATTTTTCGTATTAGGGATTCGCCGATTTTCAGGACCTAAGTTACTCTCCGATAATTTGTCAGATTGACGACTATAAACCATTGCTTTTCAAAAATTGTTTTCATGCATGTCACCGATTTAATGGCGAGTAGGTGTTGATTGTTAATAATACAACCTGCGATACTACTTTGACAGGTGTGCTTGAAAATAAAGGCGTTCCGCTCTAACGATTAACCACCAGGGAAAGCGTAACTGATGTTACCAAAATGTTGCACCCACCAGCGGTGTTTATTATCTGTCATGATAATTACAAGAGTTTGATATATTCTTACTGCCGATCAAGCAATAAAATGGACAATCAAAAGCGTCTTGTAGTTATTCTCAAAAGTAGGACTATCAAATAGTTGTATGCATATCACTGATTTGACGGCGACAAGATGATAATTATTTAGTAAACGAATGTAAGTGTTCGCAAATCCTTGTTTTCTGAGAATAAATAAATCGTTACACTCTAGCATTCATTCTCTCTCTCTCTCTCTCTCTCTCTCTCTCTCTCTCTCTCTCTCTCTCTCTCTCTCTCTCTCTCTCAACACACACGCACAAATCTAGGTATTTTCAGATACTTTTCCACCAGTCCATATACATGGATATTTCTGTTAATGCGATTTTAAATATATCTCTATTCTAACTCTTTCTAATCTACATATCTATCTACATGTATTAATTACATAAATATTTTTTTTATAACCTAATTATCGGCATATGGTTTTAAAGTGCCAACAAAGATAAAAAGAAACCAAAAGCTTCAATAAATAAAATGCGGATTTCCTTATAATATACCATACTACATCCTATTAATTTGCTCATGTCAAGAAATTATGTTTGGGGCTCAGAATTTCCAAGCGCAAGTTCAATTTTCCAGACAATTTGCCCCGAGCAAGCAGACACTATAAAATTTGTAAATCCCTGGTTAATGCCACTGTCGGCGTTAGCGGAATTCTTTTTCAAATGGGTGGCAAAAATATATTTTGGAAATGAATATAACATAATAAACATTCTTTACTTATTTATTTAGAAGTGTGCACTATTTGTAAGTATTCACTTTCTTGTTAATTCTTTGACATTTAATAAACGTATGTAAAGAAAGGTAAAAATGAATGATTAATTCGCACATAAAAGAATTAATAACATGACTTCATGCAAAATAATTTAAAACATGTATGCAAGATGTAATGTCCGTAAGTGAGTTTTGTCCGGTCCGGTCCGGGAGAGAGATAAACGGAATAAGACCTATAGAGACTTTCTACCCTCACGATTTTATCATCGAAGTCAAATTGGTCAGTTTCCACTGACGGTTAATAAAGTTAAACAGACCCCTGTATGGTTTCTGTAAAAACAGCGGCAGGTTAGTAACAATTCCAATTTTTATTATTTGACAGGGTTTTCTACTGTTTAGATGTAAACGGTCACGCAATACCGATCTTGAATTTTTTTTACACATCGATAAATTCTGCAGACTACTTCTGGTTCCTTGTTTCCTTGATAACAACAACAAGCCCCCCGCCCCTATCACCCCTGTGATTTCCGATCAAAATTTACGAACTCCAGATTAAAATCGCTCCTTAGAAGTTAAAACAACGTAATTTCACAGACCTTCCTGCATTCCACTACTCTCTCCTTATGCCGAAGAAGGCATATGGCAGACTTAACAAGCCAGTCTTCAGAATTTATTGCATTTCGCTTCAATAACATGTTCCAGTAGTTGTTAAAGGTCATGGTCATATGACGAGAAAGGGATCTCACTAAAATGAACTCGAGTTTACCTTTGAAAGATCGAAATGTGCAGAACGCAAGAACAACGAATTCTATAACAATATGTGCCATACGCAAGCGTAATGTTAAAAACAAGGAATAGCCTGGTTCTAACAGCAACAACCACTTTAAAAAGATCATAACAAGCTCCTGAGATAACTAACATGACCAGCTCTGACACTCTACCCTATATAATTACATAAAAATCGACCACTCTTGGCTAACGAAGATGGGACTATGTATTCTGTCGCAGTGAAGAAGTTAATGAAAGAAAACTTTCGAGCCACCTTAAAGTGAACGTTTTGTAATGAAATCTGCTGATTTGATAACAGAAAGAAAGTAAATTGGAATTATAAGGATTAAATGATCATGACTGGATATTTATCGACATGTAAATTGTTACCTAATCACTCACAAAGTTAACATAAAGTCCTTAGGACTTTATTTACTTTGTGAGTGATTGGGTAAAATTTACACATCGATAAATACCCAAACACGATCATTTAATCCTATAACAAGTCACAAATACAAATATGACAAAAACAACTATCGATTAGATCAAATATAACCACATGTATAAGAATGTCAAGACCAATTACAAGAAATAATTGTCAGCTTGGGAAGGAAGGAGATGTGTAATAAACTATGCCGTTATGAACACTGCAGGACCCAAGCATTTACATTACGAAGAGGGTCTGGTGCTTAACTGTGTTGGAAATATGAAGTATGAGTAAAATCCAAAAATCACCTATGTGTCACATGCCGTTTAGTTTCCGAGTCTTACGAATCAGCTATGTGTCACATGCCGTTTAGTTTCCGAGTCTTACGAAACAAAATACGCTCGTCTAATATTACAGCGGCAGCACACAAAAAATAAATGAACAAGAATAAGAGGCGGAAAAACATGATGAATAATTATTTAAATAATTGCTCGTAATGTTTCCAAATCAGCCAATAAAATGATTAATTTTAATTTAAATAAATTGTTCTGGGATTATAATAAGAAATGCCAGCTGTGCAATATCTGAGAGACCTTGCGCGAGATCAAAGAATAAAAATTGCACACGGAACTAAAAAGGTATTATTACTTACCAGAGGAGCCTATGTGTATTAGTTAACTTCCGTCCAATAGATCCTATGAAAAACCCAACTGTGGCCAAATTAAGAAAGATTGTCCGGGAACGGAAAATACATACTCCTAAAAATACAAAAAGTCCTATTATGCTAATTGTTAGGAATGTCCGAAGACGTGAAAACATCAACAGTACAACAATTATGATTAATTGTTAACGAGCTAGGTTTAATAAGATGTTTGACAAAACGTGGTGTTTCAATCAATATCCTTTGAAGACGCAAGGAGACCGCGAATCAATGCAGAAATTGCCCGAGAAGCGGCCAGTCTGACACTCATTGTTGAGAAGTAAGGTCTGTCAAATATTTACCAGCCATGGCACGAACGAAACAAACCGCATGTAAGTCCACAGGATTTAACAAGTTTCCACACTATAGCTGGGAGAAATGGATCGATAAATATACAGAAAATATACAAAACGTGTAACAATACAACCTAACTTTTAAAAAATCTTAAACAACTCAGTCCACGAGACGCACGATCTAAACCAAGATGGCAAAAAATAGGGAATTGACAGAACTAGAAAAATATTTCGATATATAAATAATTGTTACTACAGAATGATATTACTTAAAATGCTCATACAGGAAAGGAACCCAAGAGATAGACATATCGAAAAAACCAAAGACCCACAACGAGCAGGGTAATGGCTGCCCTAAGTATAAGAAATAGAGAATTTATAAATCTAGCAGACAGTCTGAACATGAATGGGAAGAGAGGATTCATTTTGAGACCAAAAGGGACGGAACCTATTATGCCATACGGGGAAATAGACATTGTAGGAGGAACAATGATTGTGAAGGAACCGGAGCCCTTTTTGAGGAAAATAAAAAAAAGAGGACAGCGGAACTTCACATAGTGGATATGCCCATGGAAATTCCACTGGAAGCTACGATAGAGCGATTTGAACAAAATTTCAAACCAAAGTAACTAGGGCGAGAATGGACACCCAACCGGGATACACAATAAAGAACGGCACAAGAATACTGGAGATAGAAAGAGAAAAAATATATTCAATAAAGAAGGCATTCTTTCTACAAGGTTTTTTTTTTTTTTTAAACAAAAACGTGGTATAAAGCATGTATCTTCCACAGGAAATGACACAAATGTGGGAAAGTGGGGCACACTCCCAAGATGTGCCAAATACAACAAGAAATAACAAAACAACAACAACAAGAAGAGACCCACCACATTAGCGAGATAACAATATTTCCAAAACAGATAAAACAGCAACAAACAATAGAAAAAGAAAAAAGAGAAACAAAAGCATAGACAGCAACTGACCCAACAACGCAAGGGCAAACAAGAACAACAACAACCAATAGAGAAAGTAAAAGAGAAGCAAGAACATAGACAGCAACCGACCCAACAACACAAGGGCAAACAACAATAACAACAACAACAACAACAACAACCGAAAGAGAAACAAAAAGAAATACAAGAAAAATCACAGAACCAACAACAAAATAAACAAAAACAACAATAAAGGAAATAAGCGAACAGCAACAACAACAACTAAGAAAGCAACAAGAAGTAATACAAGAAGAAGAATCATAACAACAAAAACAAAAAGAAAACCCGAGGAAAACTAACAGACGAACAGAGAAAAGAACAGAGAAGAAGAAAATAGAAAGCTACAATATCTGTAAGTCAGGAATATGATAAAGACCAATCAAAAACAACATCGGAAGAAAGTGAAAGATAAAGGAAAAAAGATTTTTACAAACTAACATATGATGACGAACTAGAGGAAACAGAGTATGACATTGGAGAAATGGATATTCTATCTGAAATTGTAACTCTGTGAAAAAACTAAATAAATTTTAAAAAAAATAAAAACAAGATCCGTAAGGACAAAACCCCATACCATCAGTCACACAATCCATACAAGCTCCCACCAAAATTGCATTTAATAAATTAAATCTACAAAAGTTTATAACTGTAAAGACTATAGCACTCATTTTTAACAAGTACACAAAACCTTCGGGTAAAATTACAGTTAGAGTTCAGGACTACCTTGAATGGTCTGGAAAGATCAGACGAGGGTCATCTCCCCCCCCCCCAAAAAAAAGAGAAGCGGCCACGTACAGTGCAAGCAACCGAGCATAGCACGAAAAATAATACAGCATATCAATCGGAACAATATCAATGAATATGTTCGGCAACGATAAATCAGAGAAGACACTTTATTCAATTGTACATCACATGTCCAATAATCCCAACAATCTAATCGTTGTCAGCTTGTCTCTGTTGCAGAAATTACACGATTCAGTCCGAATGCAAAGTGAGCAAAGTCGAACGATTGTGCTTTAATACTGATTGAAAACAGTCATTATGTGTAGATCAAGAATATCAATGGGAATGGTTTTTAAAACGAACAACCACCACAGAGAAAAACCACCTATGTTTCAGTTATCTGCATATATTCTCCAGTAAAACAGTTGATACAAACCACATTGTGTATTGTAAAGGCGTGTCAGGAAAACCACGAGTAAAAAGGCCCTAGTCTGATTAAAACACATTACAGTCTAAAACCCCCTAGCGAAAATTGCTGGTGCCATTTATTATCTATGCTGATTTCAAATATATTAATGTACCGAAAAAGTGACATTATCGAAGAAGGTCCACTCATCAAAACTTCAAATTACAGAGCAAATACCATGTGGTTATTGTTACATCTGTGTTAAGTATAATGGGAAACATTCCGCTCCTGTGGTTTATCGAAGACTTGACGCATCAGAACATCCGCTGCACACGCTGATCAACGAGGAGATGATCATAAAACACAACTGGTTAAGAAAAGACCGATTTATAAGTCGAATTATTCAGTGAGGCAACCAATTGTTGGATATGCGATAAACCATTCAACGACAACGATGAAAACAATGAGAAATCGATTGGTCACCTCCACATCATTAGAAATTATAGAAGTGCCGCTCACAAGAGCTGCAATTTAAAATTGGCTACTAATCCATTTCGAACACGAATACTAGTAATATTTCACAACCTGAGAGAGTATCATTAATTATTTGGTTGAATTGGCCAATCAAAACTTAGTGTTGTCCTTAACACCATGGAAAAGTACATGACATTTCGGATGGAAAAGCTCCAGTTTATTGATTCGATTTTGTTCATGCCGTTATCACTTGACAAAATGGCAAAGTATCTTGCCAACAACGACATAGATAAATTTAAATTAACCCTAGCATGCTGTGATCCTGCATAAACGAGCACAATTTCAAGTTGTTGATTCGAAATGGAGTTTATCCATGCTCCTACATCAACATGTTTAATGAATCATCACTTCTGCCCACTGTAAAGTTTTATTCGCAGTTGCTGAGATCGGGAATCAGCGATTGCGGTGAATTACATGCGGCTAAAATATGGGCGGCATTTAACCGTAAGAACATGGGTGCCTATCGTGATTTGTATGTCAGATCCGATTTGTTGCAACTCGCTGACTTATTTCAAGCATTCAGACAAACAACATTAAACGTTTATAAATTCGATCTTGCACATTGCTCCACATCACCAGGGATAGCATGAGAAGCGTTACTGTCCAAAACTAATCATAACATGTGCTGCTGACTGACATCGATCAGCACCTGTTTATCGACATAGGACTTGGAGGTGGTATACGCATGTCAAGCCATCGATTACTCGCGCCAACAATCCAAACATCGAAAGTTACAATGCGAATGAACCGAACTCACATATAACTTCTCTGCACAAATAACTTCTATGAATGGGAGATGATGCAGCCAACACCAGTTGGTGATTTTGTATGACTTTATCAGGAATAAAATCAGTTTAGCAATCATGATCATGTTGTGTCATATCTGGACCTATACGATTACAACAGCGATCGCAGTTGCTTCTTTGAAGCTGATCTGGAATATCCAGCCGAATTAGATCAACTGCACAATGATTATCTGATGACACCAGAAGCTATATCAGTATCCAGGTTTGTGGTTGGGATCAAACTAACGCACAAGGGGCAGAAATACACAGAATGTATGAAGTTAGTACCGAATTTTATAGACAAAACAACTGTGTGGTTCATATCAGAAACCGAAGGACGTAGTAATAACACGGGCTGAGAATAAAACGTGTTTACAGGAAATAGGAATTAAGCAAAACGCTTATTTGGCTCCGTATATCAAGATTAATACCGATATGAGGACTGAAACCGCAAGTGAGTTTGAAAAGGACTTCAAATTGATGAACAATTTGTATATAGCAAACAAATGGAAAATTTATGAAAGCGAATCCTTGCTAATCTCATGCGCGACTCCAAGGAGGACAACCAATTTACTGCTCGTTACGAGCCTGGCATTTGTGAGTCGGCAATTGTTTGATGACGGTTCATAGTGTTAAAACGGTATGGACGCTAAGTCAGCCTATTGATGATGTCGCGTCGATTCTTGACTATCGAAGCTACTAATGTAAGAATTCTACTACGTAAAAATAAAGCCAATCTACGTAGACCATGTCAAGATGCTGTACACAGATAAGGATTTGCCTCTTCATCACGAAAAGTCTCAACGATGATACGTTAACGCCACAATTACAAGACGAGATTGATGCGCACGATTTTCCCAAATACCACCCGCTGTTTAATCCGAAAAACTAACAAAATAAATGTTTTACGCTGAAAAATCCGGCAAAGCCAATGACGAGTTTGTCGGACTGAGACCAAAAATTTATCCGATAATAATAGCCAACAAGCTCGATCAAAACTGGCATGTGGTTGATATGCAGGAGAATATTCGAAAAGCCTAAGGAGTTCCTAGAACTGCCAATGTAAAGGATCTCAGGCACACACATTAACTCGATATCCAACGCAGGCCCGTAACATCATCGCACACCGCGAACATGATCCGAACAATCGGACTTCGCACAGGAGTTTACTGGTGCAGAAAACTAACAGTTTCACCGATGGATACCAAGCGATGGATACTGCCTGACGGTATTACCAAATACGATTTCGGCCATCACCCGATTAGTGGCCATTAAAAACACTATCGGTAATCAGTAAAAAGAAGCTATTGGTAATCAGAAAAACAGCTATTGGTAATTAGTACAAACAACTATGTTGTGAATATCTTAATAAGCAGCGCCGAAGTAAACTAGGGTCTTACAAGAGCAGCGTTAGAAAATACTTTGCGGCCCACCTTGTATTTGCTGATATTCCTGAACAGATGCCATCGACTGATGAGTAAATATCGTTTGCGTCTGTACCTTTGTTAAAGAAAACTCCGGAAAAATCCCAAGCACTATTGAGATTTAAATCAGTTTAGAATCTGAAGACAAAGATGAAACCGCAAATGACAACCTTTATGTACTTATTGGTAATATGTTTCCGTAACACCTAAAAGCGCATAAAACAGCTTCGTTTACATCATCCCACTGGGGGTTACTATACCATTGATACAATAAGATAAGATAAGATAAGATAAGAATTCTTTATTTCAGACTTTTATACTCAAAAAATGAATTAATTATTATAAACTTTTTGAATCTATACGTGAAATTATATATATATATATATATATATATATATATATATATATATATATATATATATATATATATATATATATATATGCCGCATCCTGAATTTTTTTCATAGTAATGATCCAACTCGGTAAGTGGATGATCTCTTTCTTCCAATGATCGAGATAATGCTTACGGGTTACTGTTAACTAGGTATCATGGCACCAGTTGTGTTTTCCATAGACCTCAATGCTAATGTTTGGTAAAATAAATGTACTTTCTATTCTACTTCAGAATGCGCGTCGTGCCCTATCATAGAGATCAATGTTAGATTGTCAGTTGGACAAGAAAAGAGCAGGTACGCCAGTGCATCTAAGAGCGATAACTCTGCTACAACTAAACAGAAGTCAGAGTTACGCAGTCACAACAGATGCATTTGGAATGATATGTATCACACTTTTTGTTTTACAAAAAAATAAGTCATAACAAATACAAAATATGATCTAGATATAAAGTAACCTAATTTCTAAAGATCAAATTTTTTAAAGCCTAACAGAAACTACAACTCTTACAGAATGCACCAATCACAGCTAGCTTTGTTGTTTATTTCTGAATACAATTATCCCTACACATTAAGCCCCCCGTGTGTGTGTGTGTGTGTGTGTGTGTGTGTGTGATTCGGAATTTTAACGTAGCTTCAACAATTTTTCAGTCATATCGCTACGATGTCTGCAGTTCCGCAATTTATAGTTTATAGTGACGTCTAGTACTAGGGCATAATGCCGCAGACATGTAGGATGATGTCCTACAAATCACATTATCCTGACACCAGGCCGACCAGTCCTAACACTATCTTCTTAATGCTGAGCGCCTAGCGAGACAGCTGTTAGTACCACTTTTATAAGTGTTTGGCATGATTCGGCCGGGGTTCGAACCCTTGACCTCCAGCATCCGAAGTGGACGCTCTAGCCACTTAGGCCATCGGAGCGGTCGATACCACTATGAAGCATAATCACTAATATGTACATATAATGATGTCCATCATGTAACGGTATCCACCCACCCCCTTTTGGGTTGTTCAGTTTCTACAGTTATTCCTATAGCCATCATTGTACCAGGACGTTTTAGTAAGATATGAAAACGAGGTGCACCAGCGTCAGGAACAATTGAGGTGGGACATGAAAGTTGATTAAAGCAATTGTGACGTGATCTTCGTTATAGAATGGCATTAGCTGAACTGGCAATGAGTGATCTTCGTTCGAAAGAGTAAGAGAAACGGGATCAACCGGAAAATTATTTTATACTCATTAAACTAATTGATTATGGAAACCTCTCATCTATATGTGAAATATATACCAAAATTATCCATTGACTATACATACCATGCAAATTCCTGTAGGCTAGAATTTTAATGCTACACATATGTCTAAAGCAAATGCAGCTATCTTAAAAGATCAGTTTGGCAAAGCCATGGAGGAAGCGCGGAAAAGTGTACTGATCGAGTACCATAAAATCCATTTTTTCTGATGGCATGTCTGTTACTTTTTGTCATGGTTTGTTTTCTAGTCTGTATTGATACAATGTTATCGCTCCTATGAAAGACGTTTAAACAGCGAGCGATTCTCTCAACTTGTTGGCGTTTGGAATCAAACAAGAGTTTCTTTAGCAACACGCTCGCCGTATTTGCTTGGGCCAGTCTATGTTTTCAAGCAACTGATGTGATGTAGTTCACCGTCTTTGAAAATCATGATAATTCCGTAAATTGTGGTTTACATTTCTTATAACACATGTAGATAAGAGTTCATCCTTTTTATTTGTTCAATTTGTTTTAGAAATATTATAATTAGACACTGCAAATATTGCACACAAACGACACAGTTTTTACTTAGATGGACTATTCTAGAAACCAGAAATCTACAGCAAGCAGTCTGACTGCTTGTTTACATTGGGAGGTTCCGCTTGCGTTGAAAAGCCAATAATTCGACCTTGTCAGGGACCCCTTGGCAACAATCATGTTAGAAATTATAAATCAATGTATGAAATGACTAAGCCTTGTGCACTTTTTATATTCTCAATACTTTTCTTTTTTAAACTTCGCAAGGGGCTAAAACCTATATACTATAGTGTTTTCCATATCCTGTGGATTTGAACGAAGGACTAAATGTATTGTTTGTATACTTGGATGTGGTCTAGTACAACTTGGTGGGAAACTCCATTGCTCAGAGTAATTTCTTTCAAAGTAGACTCGTCCTTCGCTGCTTACACTAAACATGGAAACACGTATCACGTTCATCGTGAATCTTTGCATACTCATACTCTTTCCGTAAGTAAATCGCATTCTGACAGTGTCAAGATTAATAAAAAAGGGGAGATATTGGGCAAAATATTCCTCCCTCCAAATTTCGCCGTGAAACTACATTTTCGAAAACGATTCTTTTGTGAAAAAAAAGAAAAAGCATATATCTTGTTTACCAAGGATTCGCTTGATATCGAGCCCTTGTTAAAATCAGCTTTTCGTACGGCAGCACCCATCATAAGTCCCACTGTGACCCGACGATTGCAGGTTTTGAATGATTCAGCTCCAAAGTAACACCCCCCCCCCAAAAAAAAACCAAAAAAAAAAAACCATTTCTTTAAAACGTCCTCACTCACAAAGTCTAACAGAATCCATTGGGGCAAGAAAATAGTTGTTAATTTAAACTGGAATAGATCTTTTGGGTCTCCGAGACATCCCTATAAATTCGCTTTACATTA
Source organism: Megalonaias nervosa (assembly GCA_016617855.1). Lineage (NCBI taxonomy): Eukaryota > Metazoa > Mollusca > Bivalvia > Unionida > Unionidae > Megalonaias > Megalonaias nervosa. The sequence goes on from JAECUM010034127.1 coordinate 15,688, forward strand.
CGGGCCAATGCATTACCTCTTCCTGTACGCCATAGCAAGGACGATACAGAAAGAGGCGTCGAAACCCCATCATATCTCATACACACTTTCAGTTAAAGAATACAAAATATGGTTTGGAGGTGTCAGAAATATGGACATATCTGATTCCTAGCTGACAAAAGAGGAACTAAAACGATGCATCAATATTCGTGCAAATCTTTAAAATCAGAACTCGCTCTGTTTGCGATGCGAACGACGATAATGACGATGCAAGGTTCTTAACAGGTAGAATTTCATACTGTGTCGTTTTATATCACCTCAGTCCCGATCAAATTTGAAATAAAAGAATAAAGCAAAGATTACATTGATCTGAATAACAGTTTCTTTTACCTGAAAGTCAAAGTTCTCAAAGTGGACAACATAAATTCAGGGGTAGATGCCAGAGAAGCATTTGTCAACAATTTCAAGCATTCTTTTTTCAGCGAAGTGAATTTAAATTTGAAAAGCAAACTGGTGAGCAGCATTATGGACAATTACCCAACCAAGCGTACTTAGAGAATCTCTTGACATATGAAAAAAAAGTAAAGAAGACATATTTGGAGGCTTCTGTGGTATGGAAACCTGACACACTGGATGTCTTCAACGACACACAGTTAGCAGAAGATGGAGATCTTTACAGTGTTGGATTTAACGAAGGCCAAAGAAAATCAAACAAGGATGCTGCTTGAAATTATGGATCGTTTGTATTTTGGACACAGTTTTAAGACAAGTATCTGTCGAATGGAGTGAATGTACGCCTGAGATTGAATCGAAGTAGTATTGTGTTCCATTTGATTGCTAATTCAAACGAGTACAAAAACTATCATCAAAGAAGTCAGACTTGATGTGCGCCGTGTGAAAGTCTTACCTAAAGTACGGAAATGATATCAGTCAAACTTTGAGGAGAACAGCAGGCAAGTATCCTCTACAAGAATTGGATGTGCAAAGCTTGACCATTGCCTCTTGACTCCAATCCAAGATCGAGGATTACGTTTTCCAATGGTAGCTACCAAACTCTTTCTTCACTGGCATCGGCAGAAATGCGACCCTTAACGGAGCTATGGAACAAAATGTTTTCTAGTACGAGCACTTTGAAGCCAAGAATGAAGTCACTCCAGATGATCCAACGATGTGTACCAGACTTTTGTACCTAAAGTTGCATATAACAAAGTGAGATCTTACTTTGCGCTGTGAAAAGACACATGCCAGCTAGGTACCATCAGCAGCCACGGTATTTAATACAACGATTATGCAGGAAGATGTTGTTTGTGGGCTTGATTTCACTCCAGGGCAAGGCAGCGACGAAGAATATTTTCATCCTATAAAATTGGGCCAACTTCGCGTGGAGATTAAGTTTGAAGTAGCATTAACCAGCACAGTGAACATCACTTTGTATGTAAAATTTGACAATACTCTGGAAACCTAAAGCTTGAGAGAAGTGATCCTGTACTATTAGAAACGATGCAACACGAAGAACCTCTCCGGATAATCAATGAAGATGTTTTTCATCCAAAACGAGAAGACAAAAATACACTTATGATTTCGAGATGGCCAGCAAGAACAAGAACATTTATTTTCCTATTTTGTTCGCGACTTAGCTGAACGAATTACAAATCTGACCAGAGAAAAAGTTCATCGACGTCAGTTTGATCATTCTAGTACAAAACAAGATAAATGTGTGATGATGATGACAACAGATTACAGAGACTACCCGGGGTTCATCGACATACTTGAGGGAACGTTTCAAGGAAAAAGTCAGACGTGAATTGATGACTTATCATCACTGTGAAGAAAAGAAAACAAAAAAAAACAAGGAGAAATATATATATACCTGAGACCTTCATTACCTTCTGACTCACAGTTCGTACATAGTTTCTTGGAAATCTGTGGTGTGTTATCGATGAACTAACTTCCCCATCTTAACTATAAGGATATTCAAACCTATGTCACCAACAACGACGACAATGATGGTCAAGGATCTCACTGAGTAGGCGTCCAGTTTCCCAACGATCACAGTGTGAAATATTTTAATTCTGATGTATTACATTCTCTAGAAACGATATCATTGGCTTCATGAGAAGAAATGTGTCAACTGAATTCAATAATGTAAGATTACAAGGCACAGATTCTACGGTGTGTGGGCAATATTGTGTATAATTTCTTCATTAACTCAGTCTTATATTTTCCTTAGAACATTTAGTGACTTGTTTGGATCGTGAGTACTCTACAAATGATGATACAGAAAGAAGGTTTCGTGAAAAAAAGTGGCTATTTTATTTCCTTAGCTCAGAAACGTAACGTCCATGGATCGCAAAAAGACAGTGCCTTAGATCATTGAAAATCAAGTTTTACTTTACAACGTTGTCAGCATAGAAAGTACGTTCATACCATAAACTTTGTCAACTCCTCATTATTAAACATGTTGATTTTGTAAATTAAAAAGGGCGTTGTCTTCTTTATTTGCTGAAAACAAACTGTATTGGTATGCTCTTTCACATTCTCTCTATCGGTCATTGTTTCCTTCAAGTCCTCGAACCGCATCGGAGGGATATTTTCCTTCATATCAGTGAATCTCCCATGTATAGTTGTGCGTTCACCAGTCTTAGTTCTCATCGCTGACTAATCAACTTAACTAAATATCTTCGAAGATTACCAGAATGAGCGAAGCCCTAGAGCACATGCATGAGCACAGTCAGGCATCACTCGTCCAGAATATCAGTCTCCCTTCTTAAAAATAACGAACGATTTTGTAGAAAATGTCTTGAAATCATCGGGGAGACAGAAAGACCGAGGCAACAGTAGAGACTGCAACAGCAGGAACGCAGAATGAAGTCAGATGACAAGTCATTCTTCTTTACAAAGAGATGGGCTCTATGGTGTGATGAGGCTGATGGTGAGACGTGGTAAACGGCCCTTTTCAGGGCCACCCACATTTCTTGTTTGTGATTGTCTTTCTCCCTACCCCCAACCCCTAAGAAAAAGAAACTAAAACTTAAACCCCATTCTTTTTATAATGTCTGTTTCTTAGGTAAAGTGTGCTTGTGTAGGGATATAGTGGGTCTATAACACCCTGTTACCTGTCTGTAAACTTCGTAAAAAAAATCAGAAAATTTGTTTATTTTATGTATGCGAAATTTCTTTCCATTTGTATTCTGTGTGGGGGTTGTTTCCCTTCATGTCCGTGCTTACGCAAAGCAGTGCTTTCACCAGTCTTGACATTCGTCATCAAAAGACAAGATAGAAAAATGGCAAAATACTTCATGATGGTCATGTTGCGAGAAGTAATCAGTTTTTTTAACAGAGTACCTCCTGGGTCGGGTACAAGAATTAGACACCTACGCTCTCTAGCGCTGTCTGGAGAATGGA
>JAECUM010034128.1:0-17737 GCA_016617855.1 Megalonaias nervosa
AATTTGCCAAAATTTGTCATTAGAAAATAGAAGTGTGTCTATAAGCACTTCGTTTCTTTTGTCAGTGAAACAAAATATTTGTGTGTTTGTATGTTTACAAAAAAAATAGAAGTGTGCCTATAAGCACTTCGTTTCTCTGTCTTGTCCAATCGTGTCTGCCTGTGTTTGTAAGTAAAAAGTAAAAAAGTCAACGTGAGTGCTTCTTTTTAAGTCCGCGTGTTACATGTGATGGTAAATTTGAGTGCTAGGGAATGTTTACTTTCACGTCCGTGCTACAAGTATATAAATCGGTGCGATCGTCAGTCTGGTTACCCACGTTGACGTAGCAGCTGCAACAACATGAGTAGACTAACAAAACTAATAGAACTCCAGATGCACCTGGAGCATGCCAGGCGTCTCCTGGATGAACTGACTATGGAGGCGCTTGCAGAAAGTGACAGACTTAAGGAAGAGGAGGAAAAAAAGAAGAAAGAAGAGGAGAAGGAAAAGAAGCGAGGGATACTGCCTCACCTATTCCTTAGGCCTCAATGTGAGGTCAAACCTGAGGTGAGGACAACAACGCCTCCACAACCAGTAGCAGTACGGCAAACTGTACCAAGAGTCACTGTCCTCCAAACAGAAAACTGGGAGGAGGAATTGGAAAGACAGAGGCAAGAGTGGGAGCCTCGACGTCAGCATCCCAGGGTGCTAAATAGAAGAAGGGAACAAGTATTCACTATCCCTCAAACTGAGGAGTGGGATAGTGAAGCAAATCAACCTCCCTCTGCGCTCCCAACCACGCGCATCAATTGGGAGCAGGATTGGAGCCGGCGATGCGTGTGTGGTGCCCGCCCTGGGAGATGTCACCATTAGCCAGGTGCATCTGAAGTTTAAAAAACAGCCCTTCTCAGGGCTAACCAGATCTCTAGAAAAGAGAACTTATTCAATTTGCCAATTCGTGTGAATGTAGTGTAGTGTGAATATAAACACTCAGTCTTTACTGATGTGTGTGTGTGTGTGTGTGTGTGTGTGTGTGTGTGTGTGTGTGTGTGTGTGTGTGTGTGTGTGTGTGTGTGTGTGTGTGTGCATGCGCGTTCGTTGGTGTGAATAGTATATGGGGGTGTGTTTTTCTTCTCTTCCTTCGTTGGTGTGATAGTATATTGTGTGTTTTATGCTTGCTCGTTCGTTGGTGAGGATAGTATAGTGTGTGTTTTATGCTTGCTCGTTCGTTGGTGTGGATGGTATATAATATGTTTTTTCTCATCCCGATTGTGTGGATGGTATGTTTGTGTGTTTTATGCTTGCTCGTTCGTTGGTGAGGATGGTATAGTGTGTGTTTTATGCTTGCTCGTTCGTTGGTGAGGATAGTATAGTGTGTGTTTTATGCTTGCTCGTTCGTTGGTGTGGATAGTATATAATATGTTTTTTTCTCATCCCGATTGTGTGGATGGTATGTTTGTGTGTTTTATGCTTGCTCGTTCGTTGGTGAGGATGGTATAGTGTGTGTTTTATGCTTGCTCGTTCGTTGGTGAGGATAGTATAGTGTGTGTTTTATGCTTGCTCGTTCGTTGGTGTGGATAGTATATAATATGTTTTTTCTCATCCCGATTGTGTGGATGGTATGTTTGTGTGTTTTATGCTTGCTCGTTCATTGGTGTGGATAGTATATTGTGTGTTTTATGCTTGCTCGTTCGTTGGTGTGGATAGTATATAATATGTTTTTTTCTCATCCCGATTGTGTGGATAGTATGTTTGTGTGTTTTATGCTTGCTCATTCGTTGGTGAGGATAGTATATTGTGTGTGTTTTATACTTGCTCGTTCGTTGGTGTGGATAGTATATGGGTGTGTGTTTTTCTTCTCTTCCTTCGTTGGTGTGATAGTATAATGTGTGTGTGTTTTATGCTTGCTCGTTCGTTGGTGAGGATAGTATGTGTGTTTTATGCTTGCTCGTTCGTTGGTGTGGATAGTATATTTGTGTGTTTTATGCTTGCTCGTTCGTTGGTGTGGATAATATATGGGTGTGTGTTTTTCTTCTCTTCCTTCGTTGGTGTGATAGTATAATGTGTGTGTTTTATGCTTGCTCGTTCGTTGGTGTGATAGTATAATGTGTGTGTTTTATGCTTGCTCGTTCGTTGGTGAGGATAGTATGTGTGTTTTATGCTTGCTCGTTCGTTGGTGTGGATAGTATATTTGTGTGTTTTATGCTTGCTCATTCGTTGGTGTGGATAGTATATAATATGTTTTTTTCTCATCCCGATTGTGTGGATGGTATGTTTGTGTGTTTTATGCTTGCTCGTTCATTGGTGTGAATAGTATATTGTGTGTTTTATGCTTGCTCGTTCGTTGGTGAGGATAGTATATCATATGTGAAGTGAGTGTAAGGCATGTTTTCCTTCACGTCCGTGCTTGAAGTATATAAAAGCATAGCGTTCGTCATTCGCGCCATTCTACACAGAATAAAAAGGAAAAGAAAAATGGATTTAATCAACAAGTTAAGAGATAGTTGGTGCTGGATGGTAGATGCAGTCTATGTAGTGGAAAAACTTCAAAAGGAGTGGAGGGTTGAAGTCAGCCTAGACTTTATGGCGAGACTCAAAGCAGCAAGTTATCATTTGCAAATGATAATAATGGAAGAAGCGGATAAGTTGAGAGGTTTCAACTATCCAAAATATGTGAGAGTAGGAACCTTGAAGGAGATTTTGGATATTGTAGTTGAATTGGAATCTTTTTTGGAAGGTATCTTCTCTTTAACAGAATGGTCTTTTGTCAAAAAAGGCTTAGACAATATCAAGAAAGCGGAAGACCTAATGAGAAAAGTACTGGAAGAAGAAGTAAAGAAGATCAAGGAAACGTGGAAGAAAGAAAGAAAGGACAAAGAAAACCAAAAGAAGAAAGAAGAGCTTGAGAAACTAAATCAGAACTGGATGAAAATCCAACAAAAATTCAGAGCTCTCGGACATCCTGACTGGATGCCCGAAGAAGAAAAGAAGAAAGAAATTATTCAAAAAGTCAGGACATGGTGGAAGAACTGGAGAAGATAAAAGAAGAAGAACCCAAAGGCCCTTTTCAGGGCCACTTCCAATGCCTCGAAAAGATCTTAATTTTCATTTTATCTCCACCCTAAACGAATATATATATAAAACCCTTCCTCTACTAAAAAAACACGAACGCTCTTGATTCGTGTTTGTCTATAGCCCTCTCTCAGGTAGCTTGACGTCACAGTACTTCTCTTTTTGCTACATTGTTACCAGTGTGACGTCATGCCACCTGTCGCTTATCGCTCTACAAACCCACAGTCTCCTAGTCACCGCTCTACAAAATTTCCATTGTCGCTATACAGGCCCAGGGTGTTCTAGGCCCTCTACTCCATTTTCCATTGTCGCTATACAGGCCCAGGGTGTTCTAGTCCCTCTACTCCATTTTCCATTGTCGCTATACAGGCCCAGGGTGTTGACCTACTTCTTGGGGCTATACTGGCCCAGGGGGGGTCTGTAATGCTAATTCCCATTGTCGCTACGGTAACCCACTATACTACTAACGTTGACAGGGCCTCGGGAGGGGTTTCTATTGCTGTGAACAATAGAGCCCCACATAGCGTCATCCCTTTAAACACAAACTTGCAAGCCATTGCTGTGAGTGTCACTCTACATCGAGTGATCACATTTTGTTCTATTTATATACCACCAAACACCAACTTATTACCAAACGAACTAGACACGCTTGTTCAACAACTTCCTGCACCATTTGTTTTACTCGGTGATTTTAATGCCCATAATATTTTATGGGGATCAAATTACATAAGCGACAGGGGCAAAAAGGTCGAAGATTTTGTTACTAGACACGACTTGTGTCTATTTAATACCAAATCTCCGACGTACTTGCACCCAGGAACTGGTACATACACATGTATCGACTTGACAATTTGTTCTCCTTCACTACTTTTGGATTATAATTGGAAGGTCGCTGATGACCTTCACAGCAGTGATCACTTTCCAATCTCTCTTAAGAACACCAACGTTACAATTGATGACACGATTCCACAGTGGAAATTTAAAGAAAGCTGACTGGACCAAGTTTGAAACACTTTGTACAGCTAGACTTAACAGGAATACCGTCCTAAACGATATTGATCCTATTCGACAATTTACATCCGTCTTAATTGAGATTGCAGAAGAATCTATTCCTAAGTCCTCGCCGAATTGTAAAAGAACCCAAAAACCGTGGTTCACTAAAGAATGTAAAGAAGCCATTAGACAACGCCGAGAAGCACTGAAAAAATTTAATAATCGTCCAACGCCCGAAAACTTAACTCAGTACCGTATTGTTCGGGCCAAAGCTCGCCGCATAATTAAAGAAAGTAAACGAGCATCATGGAAAAAATATGTTTCAACTTTAAACTCTCGTTCCTCAATAAAGAAAGTTTGGGACACGATCCGCAAAATAAATGGAAAGGGAAAATACAATTCATTCCGACATCTGAAGCTAAATAATAACAATTTCAATACCAAACAAGAAATAGCTAATGTACTTGCTGATTGTTTCTCCAAAAAATTCCTCATCGTCTAATTATTCAGAAGCTTTCCGAAGATTGAAAGCTCATAAAGAAAAAACACGGTTGAAATTCACATCGAATAACTCAGAGAGCTATAACCAACCGTTTTCATTGTCGGAGCTTATGGAATCTTTGAATAAGGCCCATGATACATCTGCTGGGCCTGACGATATACATTACCAGTTTTTGAAACACCTTCCAGAACCATCCTTAACAGTTCTTCTGGAAATCTTCAATGATTTATGGATTACTGGTAATGTACCAAAAATTTGGAAAGAAGCAACAGTAATACCAATTCCCAAACCAGGCAAAGATAGCGCAGATCCTAGCAACTATAGACCTATATCATTAACTAGCTGCGTTTGTAAAACAATGGAACGAATGATCAATTCTCGGCTGGTATGGTATTTGGAAAGCAACAATTTAATATCTCCTTTCCAAAGTGGCTTTCGTTATGGTCGTAGTACCAATGATCATCTGGTTAGACTGGAAACATTTATTCGCGACGCTTTTATCAAGAAAGAACACTTAGTAGCGGTTTTCTTTGATCTGGAAAAGGCCTATGACACAACGTGGAAGTACGGAATACTAAATGACCTACATGATCTGGGTCTAAAAGGCCGACTGCCCTCGTTCATATCAAACTTCCTCTCAGACAGGGAATTCAAGGTACGAGTGGGCTCCACCCTCTCTGATATACACGATCAAGAGATGGGTGTGCCCCAGGGCAGTATTTTATCGGTGACGCTTTTCAACATAAAAATTAATAGCATCACCAAGTGTCTGACTCCTGGTGTGGATTGCTCCCTATATGTTGACGACTTTTTAATATGTTACCGATCCAAGCACATGCATACAATTGAAAGACAATTACAGCAAAATATCAACAAGATTCAAAATTGGGCCAATACTAACGGTTTCAAATTCTCGAAATCAAAAACTGTATGTATGCATTTCTGTCAGCTACGAAGACATCATGATGGACCTAAACTCACGCTGGACGGAACACCTATTCCAGTTGTTGAGGAAGCAAAATTCTTAGGTATTATCTTCGACAGAAAACTGACCTTTATTCCACACCTGAAGAATTTGAAAGCTAAATGCTTGAAGTCTCTAGACTTACTTAAAGTAATAGCGCACACCGACTGGGGTGCTGATAGGAAAGTCATACTCAGTTTATACAGAACATTTATTCGCTCGAAACTAGACTATGGTTGCGTTGTCTATGGTTCAGCTAGGAAGTCCTATTTGAAGATGCTAGACCCAATTCATCATCAGGGAATAAGACTTGCCTTGGGAGCATTTAAGACATCCCCGTGTGAAAGCCTACTCGTTGAAGCGAACGAACCACCTTTACCACAACGTAGAGAAATGCTTTCTGCGCAGTATGCTCTCAAATTAAGCTCAAACCCTCTGAACCCTGCTTTTTCGGCTGTTTTTGAACCCAAATATAAAACCTTATATGACAATAAACCAAACGTCATACCTACCTTTGGCATTAGAATATTACCATGCCTTGACAGTACCAAAATTGAACTTTCAAAAATTCTGAAAACGACCGTCTCCGAAACACCTCCCTGGCTACTAAAACAACCAAAGGTACTTTTCACATTACACGATGGAAAAAAATCGGAGACAAACCCTTCCATCTTCCACAACTCTTACCATGAACTAATCGCCCAATTTGAAAATTATACAAGAATATATACTGATGGATCAAAAGATCAGGAAAAGGCTGCTGCAGCCTTCGTTAGTGGAAAACACACAACAAAAGTTCGCTTGCCAAATGGTACATCCATTTTTTCAGCTGAAATCAGAGCAATAGACCTTGCATTGCAATATATTGAAAGCAAGCGTATTTTAAATAGCATCATCTTCTCCGATTCACTATCAGCACTTCAGTCACTACATAATAGAAAACTGGAGAATCCATTATTAGCTAATGTTCTCCTTAAACATACTGAGCTGAGTACCTCCCACAAAATAGTATACTGTTGGTTACCCAGCCATATTGGAATTAAAGGTAATGACAAAGCAGACTGCGCTGCTAAAATGGCTCTATCACTAGAACCATCTCATTTTAATACACCGTATACGGATTTTATACGTAGTATCAAAGAATGTTTACGTCAGAAATGGCAGGCATCATGGAATGATGCCGTGAATAACTAACTTCATGCCATTAAGCCAACCCTAGGAGAATGGACTCCTTCCTACAGAGCCGTCCGTAGGGAGGAGGTAGTCGTTGCAAGAATTCGAATCGGCCATACTTATTTAACCCACTCCTATATACTAAAAGGAGAAGACCAACCAGAGTGCATATCTTGCAATGAACCATTCACTGTTAAGCACTTTATGTTGGAGTGTTTCGACCTCCAACCTACGCGTAATCATTATTACAATGTGCATGACATTAGGGAACTCTTTGATACTGTTAGCATTTCTTATATTATAGACTTCCTGAAAGAAGTAAATATTTATCATAAGTTATAGCTTTTATGCTATCACCTTAAACAGTTTTATGTGCTATATATATACCGTCGTTAGATTTTAATTACCTTTCATCTGCTTTAGTTGTCATACATCATTTGCACTCCCCGTTGATCGGGAAACTTTATTTATCACCGTTACTATTTTATCGTTTTACCTTCAACTGTTTGGTTTCGTATCGCTGGTCGATACGTAATCTTTTACCACTTTTAAATAATGAAAGATATAACCTTTTCTATGGCGCTAAATAGCCTCATAGTGCTGGTGCGCCGTAAAAATTTCAATCAACCAACCAACCAACCAACTACTTTTGGATTATAATTGGAAGGTCGCTGATGACCTTCACAGCAGTGATCACTTTCCAATCTCTCTTAAGAACACCAACGTTACAATTGATGACACGATTCCACAGTGGAATTTAAAGAAAGCTGACTGGGGCAAGTTTCAAACACTTTGTACAGCTAGAATTAACAGGAATACCGTCCTAAACGATATTGATCCTATTCGACAATTTACATCCGTCTTAATTGAGATTGCAGAAGAATCCATTCCTAAGTCCTCGCCGAATTGTAAAAGAACCCCAAAACCGTGGTTCACTAAAGAATGTAAAGAAGCCATTAGACAACGCCGAGAAGCACTGAAAAAATTTAATAATCGCCCAACGCCCGAAAACTTAACTCAGTACCGTATTGTTCGGGCCAAAGCTCGCCGCATAATTAAAGAAAGTAAACGAGCATCATGGAAAAAATATGTTTCAACTTTAAACTCTCGTTCCTCAATAAAGAAAGTTTGGGATACGATCCGCAAAATAAATGGAAAGGGAAAACACAATTCATTCCGACATGTGAAGATAAATAACAACAATTTCAATACCAAGCATGAAATAGCTAATGTACTTGCTGATTGTTTCTCCAAAAATTCCTCATCGTCTAATTATTCAGAAGCTTTCCGAAGACTACAAGCTGAAAAAGAAAAGCACGGTTGAAATTCACATCGAATAACTCAGAAAGTTATAACCAACCGTTTTCATTGTCGGAGCTTATGGAATCTTTGAATAAGGCCCATGATACATCTGCTGGGCCTGACGATATACATTACCAGTTTTTGAAACACCTTCCAGAACCATCCTTAACAGTTCTACTGGAAATCTTCAATGATTTATGGATTACTGGTAATGTACCAAAAATTTGGAAAGAATAAATAGTAATACCAATTCCCAAACCAGGCAAAGATAGCGCAGATCCTAGCAACTATAGACCTATATCATTAACTAGCTGCGTATGCAAAACAATGGAGCGAATGATCAATTCTCGGCTGGTATGGTATTTGGAAAGCAACAATTTAATATCTCCTTTCCAAAGTGGCTTTCGTTATGGTCGTAGTACCAATGATCATCTGATTCGACTGGAAACATTTATTCGCGAGGCTTTCATCAAGAAAGAACACTTAGTAGCGGTTTTCTTTGATTTGGAAAAGGCCTATGACACAACATGGAAGTACGGAATACTAAATAACCTGCACGATCTGGGTCTAAAAGGCCGACTGCCCTCGTTCATATCAAACTTCCTCTCAGACAGGGAATTCAAGGTACGAGTAGGCTCCACCCTCTCTGATATGCACGATCAAGAGATGGGTGTGCCCTAGGGCAGTATTTTATCGGTGACGCTTTTCAACATAAAAATTAATAGCATCACCAAGTGTCTGACTCCCGGTGTGGATTGCTCTCTATATGTTGATGACTTTTTAATATGTTACCGATCCAAGCACATGCATACAACTGAAAGACAATTACAGCAAAATATCAACAAGATTCAAAATTGGGCCAATACTAACGGTTTCAAATTCTCGAAATCAAAAACTGTATGTATGCATTTCTGTCAGTTACGAAGACATCATGATGGACCTAAACTCACGCTGGACGGAACACCTATTCCAGTTGTTGAGGAAGCAAAATTTTTAGGTATTGTCTTCGACAGAAAACTGACTTTTATTCCACACCTGAAGAATTTGAAAGCTAAATGCTTGAAATCTCTAGATTTACTTAAAGTAGTAGCGCACACTGACTGGGGTGCTGATAGGAAAGTCCTACTCAGTTTATACAGAACATTTATTCGCTCGAAACTAGACTATGGTTGCGTTGTCTATGGTTCAGCCAGGAAGTCCTATTTGAAGATGCTAGACCCAATTCATCATCAGGGAATAAGACTTGCTCTGGGAGCATTTAAGACATCCCCGTGTGAAAGCCTACTCGTTGAAGCGAACGAACCCCCTTTATCACAACGTAGAGAAATGCTTTCCGCACAGTATGCTCTCAAATTAAGCTCAAACCCTCTGAACCCTGCTTTTTCGGCTGTTTTTGAACCCAAATATAAAACCTTATATGACAATAAACCAAACGTCACACCTACCTTTGGCATTAGAATATTACCATGCCTTGACAGTACCAAAATTGAACTTTCAAAAATTCTGAAAACGACCGTCTCCGAAACACCTCCCTGGCTACTTCAACAACCAAAGGTACTTTTCACGTTACACGATGGAAAAAAATCGGAGACAAACCCTTCCATCTTCCACAACTCTTACCATGAACTAATCGCCCAATTTGAAAATTATACAAGAATATATACTGATGGATCAAAAGATCAGGAAAAGACTGCTGCAGCCTTCGTTAGTGGAAAACACACAACAAAAGTTCGCTTGCCAAATGGTACATCAATTTTTTCAGCCGAAATCAGAGCAATAGACCTTGCATTGCAATATATTGAAAGCAAGCGTATTTTAAATAGCATCATCTTCTCCGATTCACTATCAGTACTTCAGTCACTACATAATAGAAAACTGGAGAATCCATTATTAGCTAATGTTCTCCTTAAACATACTGAGCTGAGTACCTCCCACAATATAGTATATTGTTGGTTACCCAGCCATATTGGAATTAAAGGTAATGACAAAGCAGACTGCGCTGCTAAAATGGCCCTATCACTAGAACCATCTGATTTTAGTACACCGTATACTGATTTTAAACGTAGTATCAAAGACTGTTTACGTCAGAAATGGCAGGCATCATGGAATGATGCCGTGAATAACAAACTTCATGCCATCAAGCCAACCCTAGGAGAATGGACTCCTTCCTACAGAGCCGTCCGTAGGGAGGAGGTAGTCATTGCAAGAATTCGAATTGGTCATACTTATTTAACCCACTCCTACATACTAAAAGGAGAAGACCCACCAGAGTGCGTAGCTTGCAATGAACCATTCACCGTTAAGCACTTTATGTTGGAGTGTTTCGACCTCCAACCTACGCGTAATCATTATTACAATGTGCATGACATTAGGGAGCTCTTTGATACAGTTAGCGTTTCTGATATTATAGACTTCCTGAAGGAAGTAAATATTTATCATAAGTTATAGCTTGTATGCTATCACCTTGAACAGTTTTATGTGCTATATATACCGTCGTTAGATTTTAATTACCTTTCATCTGTTTTCGTTGTCATACATCATTTGCACTCCCCGTTGATCGAGAAACTTTATTTATTTATCACCGTTACCATTTTATCTTTTTACCTTCAACTGTTTGGTTTCGTATCGCTGGTCGATACGAAACCTTTTACCACTTTTAATTGATGAAAGATATAACCTTTTGTATGGCGCTAAATAGCCTCATAGTGCTGGTGCGCCGTAAAAATTCAACTAACCAACCAATCACAACATGGAAGTACGGAATACTAAATGAACTACACGATCTGGCTCTAAAAGGCCGACTGCCCTCGTTCATATCAAACTTCCTCTCAGACAGGGAATTCAATGTACGAGTGGGCTCCACCCTCGCTGATATGCACAATCAAGAGATGGGTGTGCCCCAGGGCAGTATTTTATCGGTGACGCTTTTCAACATAAAAATTAATAGCATCACCAAGTGTCTGACTCCCGGTGTGGATTGCTCTCTATATGTTGATGTCTTTTTAATATGTTACCGATCCAAGCAGATGCATACAATTGAAAGACAATTACAGCAAAATATCAACAAGATTCAAAATTGGGCCAATACTAACGGTTTCAAATTCTCGAAATCAAAAACTGTATGTATGCATTTCTGTCAGTTACGAAGACATCACGATGGACCTAAACTCACGCTGGACGGAACACCTATTCCAGTTGTTGAGGAAGCAAAATTTTTAGGTATTGTCTTCGACAGAAGACTGACTTTTGTTCCACACCTGAAGAATTTGAAAGCTAAATGTTTGAAATCTCTAGATTTACTTAAAGTAGTAGCGCACACTGACTGGGGTGCTGATAGGAAAGTCCTACTCAGTTTATACAGAACATTTATTCGCTCGAAACTAGACTATGGTTGCGTTGTCTATGGTTCAGCTAGGAAGTCCTATTTGAAGATGCTAGACCCAATTCATCATCAGGGAATAAGACTTGCTCTGGGAGCATTTAAGACATCCCCGTGTGAAAGCCTACTCGTTGAAGCGAACGAACCCCCTTTATCACAACGTAGAGAAATGCTTTCCGCACAGTATGCTCTCAAATTAAGCTCAAACCCTCTGAACCCTGCTTTTTCGGCTGTTTTTGAACCCAAATATAAAACCTTATATGACAATAAACCAAACGTCACACCTACCTTTGGCATTAGAATATTACCATGCCTTGACAGTACCAAAATTGAACGTTCAAAAATTCTGAAAACGACCGTCTCCGAAACACCTCCCTGGCTACTTCAACAACCAAAAGTACTTTTCACGTTACATGAGGGAAAAAAATCGGAGACAAACCCTTCCATCTTCCACAACTCTTACCATGAACTAATCGCCCAATTTGAAAATTATACAAGAATATATACTGATGGATCAAAAGATCAGGAAAAGACTGCTGCAGCCTTCGTTAGTGGAAAACACACAACAAAAGTTCGCTTGTCAAATGGTACATCAATTTTTTCAGCCGAAATCAGAGCAATACACCTTGCATTGCAATATATTGAAAGCAAGCGTATTTTAAATTGCATCATCTTCTCCGATTCACTATCAGTACTTCAGTCACTACATAATAGAAAACTGGAGAATCCATTATTAGCTAATGTTCTCCTTAAACATACTGAGCTGAGTACCTCCCACAATATAGTATATTGTTGGTTACCCAGCCATATTGGAATTAAAGGTAATGACAAAGCAGACCGCGCTGCTAAAATGGCCCTATCACTGGAACCATCTGATTTTAAAACACCGTATACTGATTTTAAACGTAGTATCAAAGAATGTTTACGTCAGAAATGGCAGGCATCATGGAATGATGCCGTGAATAACAAACTTCATGCCATCAAGCCAACCCTAGGAGAATGGACTCCTTCCTACAGAGCCGTCCGTAGGGAGGAGGTAGTCATTGCAAGAATTCGAATTGGTCATACTTATTTAACCCACTCCTACATACTAAAAGGAGAGGACCCACCAGAGTGCGTAGCTTGCAATGAACCATTCACCGTTAAGCACTTTATGTTGGAGTGTTTCGACCTCCAACCTACGCGTAATCATTATTACAATGTGCATGACATTAGGGAGCTCTTTGATACAGTTAGCGTTTCTTATATTATAGACTTCCTGAAGGAAGTAAATATTTATCATAAGTTATAGCTTGTATGCTATCACCTTGAACAGTTTTATGTGCTATATATACCGTCGGTAGATTTTAATTACTTTTCATCTGTTTTCGTTGTCATACATCATTTGCACTCCCCGTTGATCGAGAAACTTTATTTATTTATCACCGTTACCATTTTATCTTTTTACCTTCAACTGTTTGGTTTCGTATCGCTGGTCGATACGAAACCTTTTACCACTTTTAAATGATGAAAGATATAACCTTTTGTATGGCGCTAAATAGCCTCATAGTGCTGGTGCGCCGTAAAAATTCAACTAACCAACCAACCAACCTTGTCCCATTGCTGTGCAAACTTGTGCATGATGGTTGTGCAGATACGTCCTTAAATCCTTCCAAAATTTAGTCTTTGAGGGTCATTAAAAGTGCGAGAACATTGGTACACAGACCAGAAACTCTGAAAACGTCTCAGTAAGGAAAAATTAATCTGTTAGTCTAACAAAATGAGATTGAAGGTACCCAGATCAAAAAAGGGGCACATACATGAAGGTTATTATATACATACAAAACTGTATAAACATTGTCTATTGCAGTCTTATTAATGCTTCTTTTGTAATTATACCTTTAAAACAATAGTAAGAATAATTTTTACATATGTATCAGTGAAATTGAAATATTTGCCAAATACTAAACAAATTTGCAACTCTACTTACTACACAGGTCTGTAGTGTACATGTACACAACATACACGCACATAGCACTGAATCAGCTTATCGATAACACAATATTACCAAATGCAGAATGCACAATGTACCTCTGTTTAAAAAGCAACCTACATTTAAAAATATGTAATCAAAAGGGTTCTGATACTTACCCCGATTTAGAGCTGCATAGAACTTCAGTCACTTGTTTCACTGAAGTACTGATTGTCATCATAGTTTTACGCAGTTTTTCACTCTTGTGCTGACTTCTAAATATCCTGCATTTTACTTGAAATTCTTCAGTCCCGATACGAGAAGGCTTCATATCATCAACTTAGGAGCCTTTACTAAACGCTCTCGCTTTTTGTCTGTCTCAATGTCGTTTCGTATGGCAAATATTGCTCACCAATATCGTCTGGTATATCTCTTAGTATTGTCATGTCCGCCATTTTCCCAGAATGTTTGTCGGAGGTTAAGAGGTTGTCAAGCCACATGTTAGGTAGGCGGAGCGATCTACCATCGCGCGCAAGATCAATTGACCGGGTCTCTATCGTCTTTAAAAACTGTCCCGTCCCTTCAATCCAATTAACTGCCTCCATTAATTTTCTCACTCTGCAATGTGGAAAGGTGAACATCCCTTTCATCTTAATCTCTTCCTCCAACCATACGTCTTTCACAAATTCCTTTGCTCTCATTACGGTTAACTCTTCCTTTGTCACATACCCACAAATACACACACCCAAACGTATGCATACAAACACAAAAATACATACACAATCAAGTATTTATAGGCACACTAATATTTTTTACCTAAAAACACACACAAAGACGGACATATTTTGGCAACTTGATCAGTCTCTCTTTTCTAGAGATCTGGTTAGCCCTGAGAAGGGCTGGGGTTTTTTTTAAAAAACTCCAGATGCACTTGGTTAATGTTGACACCTCCCAGGCCGGGCTCCACAGACACATCAGCGGCTCCAAACCTGTTCCCAATTGATGTGTCTGGTTGGGAGCGCATAGGGGGGTTGAGTGGCCTCATCATCCCAATTTTCACTCTGATGGATAGTGAAGACTTCCCTCTGTCTTCTATTCTACAGCCTGGGATGATGAGATCTCCTGCGGACGCTGTCGTTCTACCTCTTCTTCCCAATTTTCTGTCTGGGGGACAGCGACTCTTGTTACTGGATGTGGCTGTGGTAGTGGTTGTGGAGGCGCCCTCACCTCAGGCTTGGCATCACACAAAGGCCTAACAATGAAGTGAGGTAGGATCTCTTTTCTTTTCCTTTTCCTCTTCCTTCTTTTTTCCTCCTCTTCTTCTATTCTTGCACTTTCTACAATGGCCTCCATGGCTAGCTCGTCTAATATGCGCCTGGCATACTCCAGGTGTATTTGCAGTTCCAACAATTTGCTTATTCTGCTCATGTTAACGAGTGAACGCTCCGTTTATATCTGAAGCGCGGACGTGAAGGAAAACGTCATGACCAAAAAACACGGAACGCGCGGACCTAAAAGAAACACGTACATTATTTCACTTACAAACACTTTAACACCACTCCTATCTATAAAAACACACATACTATCTTACACGTCAGACAAACGAAGAGTTTATAGGCACACTTCTATTTTTAACCTGCAGACAAACACACAAAATTATGTGATTGGCAATTTGAGTAGTATCTCTTTTGTAGATTGTTGGGGGAAGCCCTGAAAAGAGCTGTTTTGTTGAAGGGGTTATGGCAATCTCTTATCGTCTAAAATTGTGCCACTATCTGGCTGAAGGCTTTCCGACAGGATAGGGTCTGCTTCTGCGGAAGGAGAAGGAGAACTCGTTCGTGTCCACATGGCAGTCCACAAAGCCTCTGTCTGGCTCCTGCTGCTGTTTTCTCTGCTGTTTCTGAAGTCTCTACTTCTCCGTCCAATCTTCTTGTTCCTTCTTGATTTCGTCTTTAAACACCTCTTCTATCAGGTCTTTGGCTACTTTTAACATCCTGACTTTATCTCATCAGGCGTGGGTATCAGGTTTTACCTGACACGATGTAAATTCACGTGGGCTTCGTTCAGCTTTCCCCCCTGCGGGTCCGGGGTTGTAGAATTGGCCCGCCGTGCCTCGCTACGTGTCGTAAGAGGCGACTAAGTAGAGGCAACCTGTTTGCCGTGGATTGCGACCCGTGTCGGAGGAGGAAAGGATCCTGGTAGTTGAGCAGAGGCTTTCCGATGCAATACACTACTTTGGCCTCTACTTCTTCTAGACGGGTGGTCGGGATGGGCCCGGTCTCGACAAATCGGCTGGTCACGCCGAGCCCTAGGAGGTCTTTATTTACTCGCTCACTTTCTTTATCCTTCTCGTTGTATCTCTCTTAATACCACCGTTGCCCCTACATTCTATCCCTTTAACTTTCCCTTTTCCAAGTCTTAGAATGCGGTGGCTCAACGGGTCAATTGGGAGGTAATTTTACCGACTGAGTATGTCTTATGGGATGAATCAGGAGGTGAATTTATCTACTGAGTATAACGTCTGTGTATCCCTGGCGCTTGAAAAGTGTCCCCTTGTTGGGCTCTTTGGTGGGCGGGGAGCACGGGTGCTGACTTTTATATCGACCAACATGGATATTTCAAAACAAAATCAACTCAAGCGTACCAAAACTGGATCTGACTCAGATGACGAACCATGTGGTGTGGATTCATTTCCACGCTTCATGGTTATACAGTCTAAAGATGCCACAAAACCGCTTAATGTACTCTCTCCGTTTGTGATCGAGAAAACAATTATGGGATTGATTGGAACACCAAAAGGTGTTAAAAAGTTAAAATCGGGCTGCCTACTTGTCGAGTGTGAGCGACGAGGTCAAACAGAAAACCTCAAGAAAATGAGAACATTTTTCGATATTCCAGTGACCTCGTTCGCCCACACAACACTCAATTCGTCCAAAGGCGTGATTCGCTGTCGTGACTTGGCTGGAGTCAGCGACACGGATATCACTGAAGGGATGAAAAACGAAGGTGTCACTGCAGTCCGTAGAATACGTATTAAACGTAACAACAACCTGCAGGACACCAACACCATTATACTCACCTTCAACAAGCCAACAGTACCCAGAGTGGTCAAAGTTGGCTTTCTGCAAGTGAAGGTTGATGTGTACATACCAAATCCACTTCGATGTTATAAGTGTCAGAAATATGGTCATCATGAAGACCGCTGCTCAAGAAGCCAAATATGTGGCCGATGCGGAGATCATTCTCACCAGGAATCTGAGTGTAGAGCCACTCCGCATTGTGTCAACTGTGGAAAACAGCACCACGCCAATTCCAAGGATTCTGATACCTGGAAACAGGAGAAGGAAATACAGAGGGTTAAATACACATCCAACATTCCCTATCCAGAGGCCAGAAAGCTTGTACAGGCAAAAACATCTCTTCCTGGCCCATCCTTCTCCACTGTAGTGAAGAACAATCCCAAGGCAACGCAGGACGCTCAAACGCAGACAGATGCACCCGAGTCAACATCAAGCACTAACACCCCCATTACCAAGCACAAAAAACCACGGCATCTACCCAAACAACATTCAGTAATACTCAACAACCGAAATCACCAAAGAACAAAAACAGATCACAAGGAAATAGGCAGCAAAAGGGGTCAGAAGACCCCATCAAACTCTATAACAGGTTTGGGGACATTGAGAGCATGGATGCAGAAGATACTGCTCCATGTTCTCAAAGTAGCTCCAGACCTAACAAAAAAATCATCCCCGTACTTCCTCCGTAGAAATAACCATATAGATTCTCTCGCGAAAAGTCTAACCTAGCTCCAAAATCTCCAATCTAAACTTATAATGAAGAACACGAACATACAATGGAATTGTCGAGGACTTAAAGCCAATTACAATGATATTCTCCTGCTTTTAAACGAATATGATCCTGCAATACTATGCCTTCAGGAAACCTTTTTAAAAGAAACGGACAACATCACACTTAAAAACTACTCCCTGTTTAACACCTACTTACAGAACGTTGACAGGGCCTCAGGAGGGGTTTCTATTGCTGTGAACAATAGAGCCCCACATAGCGTCATTCCTTTAAACACAAATTTGCAAGCCATTGCTGTGAGTGTCACTCTACATCGAGTGATTACTTTTGGTTCTATTTACATACCACCAAACACCAACTTATTACTCCCCCTGCGGGTCCGGGGTTGTAGAATTGGTCCGCCGTGCCTCGCTACGTGTCGTAAGAGGCGACTAAGTAGAGGCAACCTGTTTGCCGTGGATTGCGACCCGTGTCGGAGGAGGAAAGGATCCTGGTAGTTGAGCAGAGGCTTTCCGATGCAATACACTACTTTGGCCTCTACTTCTTCTAGACGGGTGGTCGGGATGGGCCCGGTCTCGACAAATCGGCTGGTCACGCCGAGCCCTAGGAGGC